>CALYLW010000435.1:157500-209190 GCA_944989445.1 Ampullaceana balthica
ACACGTTGTTGGCAACATTGACTTGGTCATCTTCTGGATTGCTGGACTCCTCCACACTGGAGGAGACGTGCATGGCGCGAAACAAGAACCACAGCAGCAGAAACCGACTGGGTTTGTTGGCGCCAGTTTTAGACAGGCCAGTTGATGATGCCGCACGATCCATGTTCAGATATGCCTGGTTGGTTGAAATAAAAAGCAACGAAAATAATTATTTGTCAATATCATACTTCTTTTCTGTTCAAGCTGAGTTGTTAATAACATGAGCTTGAATTAAAACAGTTTAACGAACTTAAAAACAGTGGTTTTATGTCACTTTGGGTTGGACAAGATCTCTACCCCCTTTTTTCACAATGAAAAATAAAACTTTAGCTGACCAATAATGCCACTCTTCCAATCATCTCCAATAAAACTGTAGCTGACCAACAATGCCACTCTTCCGACTATCTCCAATGCCAACACAAAAAATTATTTGTTGGACATTTTTATAATTTAAAATTAACGAATTAATTAATTTTTTAAAAGATTGTAATTCTTCCTTTAAAAGAGCGTGTTGTATTAATTTCTGAACACTCTCTTAATTGTAGTAGACGATATTATGACATTCAACTGCTACGGTTCCCCTCTGGTGTGTACGCCTGGTCGAAGTCATATTAACAATTAGTAATCATACATAAAGCAATTAACTCTAATTTAGAAATACAACACAAAGATAACTTAATACAACCCTCAGATAGAAATAAGGGTAAAAACACCTTTCTTATTCCGTATGCAAGAACAAACACACAAATTTTCTTTCTTCCCGTCCGGAATTCGGGCGTGGAATGGGTTGCCTGAAGAAACCAGGAAAGCCAACACTTTATCAACATTTAAAACTCTAATAAGAATGCTGGACTAAACACAAACCATAGATAAGCGTAGGGCGCAAAAGCCCTTGTATAGAAGGAGCGTCTGTAATAGATAGGATAAGATAAGAAAAGATAAGATAAGATAAGAAAAGATAAGATAAGATAAGAAAAGATAAGATAAGATAAGAAAAGATAAGATAAGATAAGAAAAGATAAGATAAGATAAGAAAAGATAAGATAAGAAAAGATAAGAAAAGATAAGATAAGAAAAGATAAGATAAGATAAGATAAGATAAGAAAAGATAAGATAAGAAAAGATAAGATAAGAAAATATAAGATAAGAAAAGATAAGATAAGAAAAGATAAGATAAGAAAAGATAAGATAAGAAAAGATAAGATAAGAAACGATAAGAAAAGATAAGATAAGAAAAGATAAAACAAGAAAAGATAAGATAAGAAAAGATAAGATAAGAAAAGATAAGATAAGAAAAGATAAGATAAGAAAAGATAAGATAAGAAAAGATAAAACAAGAAAAGATAAGATAAGAAAAGATAAGATAAGAAAAGATAAGATAAGAAAAGATAAGATAAGAAAAGATAAGATAAGAAAAGATAAAACAAGAAAAGATAAGATAAGAAAAGATAAGATAAGAAAAGATAAGATAAGAAAAGATAAGATAAGATAAGAAAAGAAAAGATAAGATAAGTAAGATAAGATAAGATAAGAAAACATAAGAAAAGATAAGATAAGATCAGAAAAGATAAGAAAAGATAAGACAAGATAAGACCGATGTTAAATTTAGCTTCCGATTCCTTCAAGATTTCCCCCATCTCAACCACCACACGTTTTAATCTATTCTTAATTTGTCCCTTGTATTTTGTGTTATTGATTGGTGAATATGAGATGTAGTACTACGGCATGGGGCAATTTTAAGTGTGTGTGTGTATGTGTAATGACATGGAGATATTTGCGGAATTCGGTAGAATACAGATGTGGGTTAAAATCTTCCTGGCGTGGGAAGAAATCCCCCTATGATCGATTTTCAATAGGCGAATTCTTACTGTAAGAGAAACATCTTTTAAACCTGTACTTTTAATTTCTATTGTACAGACAATTTATTCATTTTTGATTATCAGATGATCAACAAGCACAAATATTTTTGAAGTTCCTTAGATTTTGGGCGTCTCTTTTTCCCAGGCCGATAGGTAATGTAAGCGTCCCAAGCCCATATGATTGCTGCCAGGAGAATAATGTGGCTGCCGCCTATACTGCAGGACTGCTTTAATGTACTCCTAGTATATAGGGACTCTCATAGCTGTAAGTCCTATGCACTCCCATATTTGTAAGTCCTAGGCACTGTCATAGTTCTAAGTCCTAGGCACTCCCATATTTGTAAGTCCTAGAAACTTTAATCTTCTTATGGCCGTTCTCCGCTTACACTGCCTATAAGAAGCCAACTGTAATGGCTGTACCTTTATTTATCATTTTCGATCTTGTACTTTACAATGATTACGAAGCACAGCAAAATTCCTGCCAATGACCTGAGTGCCACCACCAAGTTGTATGGAAGTCGTATGCTACACTTTCATGGTACATACTGAAGGAAACATATAAAAGTATGGCAATATAACTTGAACTGTGGAATTGCTCAAAGAATTTGCGCAACGCAAGTGTTTGCGATACTGATTTTATGGTGAAGTTGTTGGTAAATACTGAGCTGGTCAATTTATCAGTGACTGTGACAATAGTCCGTACTTATTATTTTCTGTATGACCATAGAAAGACTTATTTATGAGATGAGAAAACGCCGAGCAGCTTCGTTAAAATAAACAATAAAAATTTAAACGTTCATCTGGACAGATCTGTGTTATAACGATGAATTACAGAGAGTGCAGTACAAAAGGTAATCTTGGTTTTGATTAACAAAATAGTATTAAGAATTTGGTGGATTTAAATGGCATGTTGAGTCTACTCATGACTCGCTTCAATCATAATATAGGAGGCACAAGAATCATAGTGTTTTATTGAAATCTGTAGACAATAATTGACATGTTGGTTAGAACGTCTTACAGATGATGGGATCAAATCAATAGAACGTCTTACAGCTGGGATCAAATCAATAGAACGTCTTACAGATGATGGGATCAAATCAATAGAACGTCTTACAGATGATGGGATCAAATCAATAGAACGTCTTACAGATGATGGGATCAAATCAATAGAACGTCTTACAGATGATGGGATCAAATCAATAGAACGTCTTACAGATGATGGGATCAAATCAATAGAACGTCTTACAGATGATGGGATCAAATCAATAGAACGTCTTACAGCTGGGATCAAATCAATAGAACGTCTTACAGATGATGGGATCAAATCAATAGAACGTCTTTCAGATGGGATCAAATCAATAGAACGTCTTACAGATGATGGGATCAAATCAATAGAACGTCTTTCAGATGGGATCAAATCAATAGAACGTCTTACAGATGATGGGATCAAATCAATAGAACGTCTTACAGCTGGGATCAAATCAATAGAACGTCTTACAGATGATGGGATCAAATCAATAGAACGTCTTTCAGATGGGATCAAATCAAATGAATGTCTTACAGCTGGGATCAAATCAATAGAACGTCTTACAGATGATGGGATCAAATCAATAGAACGTCTTACAGATGATGGGATCAAATCAAATGAATGTCTTACAGCTGGGATCAAATCAATAGAACGTCTTTCAGATGGGATCAAATCAAATGAATGTCTTACAGCTGGGATCAAATCAATAGAACGTCTTACAGATGATGGGATCAAATCAATAGAACGTCTTACAGATGATGGGATCAAATCAATAGAACGTCTTACAGATGATGGGATCAAATCAATAGAACGTCTTACAGATGATGGGATCAAATCAATAGAACGTCTTACAGATGATGGGATCAAATCAATAGAACGTCTTACAGATGATGGGATCAAATCAATAGAACGTCTTACAGATGATGGGATCAAATCAATAGAACGTCTTACAGATGAGATCAAATAAATGTTGTGACGGTGATGGCATACATCGGTATTATAATTCGACAAAGGGACGTGTTATTTCTTTTAAAGACAACACCAAACAGGAAAAACAATAGAATGACTTAAATATTAATGATGAAATTTGCAGTTCTTGATTTTTGATAAATCGAAACCACTACACAGAACTGCACCACTGATGCTATATCCTTTTTCTGAATCACCACGTCACGTCCTTCTGCTGTGAAGCTCTTGGTTTGTCCACGCTTCAGACAGCCTTGTCCATACTCCAAGAAATTGAGACAAAGTGGGGCCGATATCAAAACTGGACATTTCTCTTGTCCTACACCTATCAAGCCCTGGAGAGAGTCGCATAACTTTCTATCCACCCCCGCCGCCGCCCCCTCCAAAGAAATAATAATAAAAATCACCATCTTAGCTTATGGTTTGCTAGATAACATCCGAAACGAAATAAAGACATCATACATTGTAGCAAAAATAAAAAAAATTAAAATCGTGTGTCGTGGTGAAACGTCTTCTACAATCTTATTTCCACAACTTAGCAACGAGAAAAGCACCTAACCCAACCTTTGTTTTGGACGTGAAGCAGCCAGCTCGCGTGCCACGAATACTGCTAGCGACACCGCCAGCTTGAAGACTGAGCTTTTTATATGAGCACCCACTACGTCAGATATCGATACTCGTGTTTTTATATGAGCGCCCACTACGTCAGATATCGATACTCGTGTTTTTATATGAGCGGCCACTACGTCAGATATCGATACTCGTGTTTTCAGGATGGGTGGTAAATTTCCTACCACGTACAGTGCATGTGATGTTGGGCCGGTGACCATTTGTGTAAAAGTTCATCTGTGTAATAGTGGATGTATGTATTACAGAATATATATATTAGGGCTGATAACGATTAATTTAAATTTAATCGTTAACTTTTGAAAAACTAACGATCAATTAATCGTTAATTTCGATTAAAGTCAAAAATTAAAATTTATGATGTCATAAGTCAAAAGTAATATTTATTAAACATTCTTGTTGAAAATCTAAATAACACTGTAATATCTCCTTTATATGTCTTCTTTTAACCAACTACGCAAAAAGACAAGTGTGTTGACATTGTTCGGTTCAAGTGATGAGCGGGTCTAATTGACAATATGACCAGCCGAGCTGAACAATCATTCACATGGAACTGAGGTAACTTGTATGCTCAAAACGGTCTTCGCAATGAATGACATTATCGGATATCTGTGTTCATTAAGTTTCCACCATTATAGAGCGTTAATGGATTCAGGAACTTTCACCTCCATTTTGTAACGCAGTAATTTATCAGAAGAGCTGTCGTCATTTTCTGTATCTGAGTCAGACTCCATTACTGCAATTAGCTTACTACGCTTTTCATTTGCTTTGATAAGTAGGCGAAGTGTTAGAACTATGGTAGGCAAACTTTATCAACACTTTTAACATTCCCGTCAGTCAATAGTTTAAAACAAAAGTGTTCGTGTAATCGTCAGGAAATTTAACATATTATCGGCCGCTATTTTAAATATTTTTTTTTACTTTTTGACTTCCAATAATTTAAAAGTGATGGGTCGATTAATCGTTAAAAATAATTTAATCGTTAATTTTGTTTAACGATTAATCGAGAAATTTATCGTTATTTTCCGCAGCCATAATATATATTTAAATAAATATTTATGTATGTATGTATAAATATTTAAGAAACTATAGATCATTTAGGTTTTATCTGATCGGACAGTGTGTCTAAATAGGTGTCGTAGTCATCAATTACCAATCTTGATGTTATCTTTGATTATAATTCAAGGTGCTTGTCTCTTCATATTTTCTATATTTTACTCTGTTCATATTATTCTATATTTTGCATAACCTAAAAATTATTGTAAATTATTATTAAAAAAATTAATGGTGTTAAAAATACGTGGTGTTTTAGTGGGTGTCAATGTGTCATAGACCAAGGGCGTGGAAGGTGTGCGTTGGTTCACCATAGGGAGGGAGATATGTTGATATTTTTAAAACAACTCTACGGAAGACAAGTTTTGTCAAGTAGGGTATTTACATGGGAAGTTCACACGTTAAACAAGAAATTAGTCAACACCTACCACGTTAAGTTAAATGAGAAAAAACGTCATCCATTAATTCTTTGGCGACCCTCCTAACTACACAGCAAGTGTATCAGCGTGGTGTGCCCCACTCTCCCCCCACCCCCAGCCCGACCCTGATGATAAACACCTTTAATACATACGAGGCAACAAGTGGATTCATCACCCGAGAGAAAATAGCAAATGCAAAGCCCCGGCCTTACCCACCCCCTCATGGATAGCTATTTCAAACTTCGTTGTAGGGTCCCATCACAATTTCATCATTCCCAAAATTTTTTATCCTACACAAGGCAGTAACAAAAATATGACGTTCCTCACCTCACGTAACAACTTTCAATCATGTGCAATAGCAAGGTGAAGGGAAAGAGGTCATGTTTTGTCTGAAACACTTTCTCAAACTACATCGCGATGTTCAAAATAAGCTGTCTCAGCAATTTGGTTAGTTTAAAAAAATGAAAATCAATGAGAGAAATTCAAGTTAATATAACTAATGGCGCAAATAAAGGTATCCGTTACAAAGCGTTTAACTTCACACGTGTCTAACAAAAGTGGTATGTATTACGTTTTTTTGTAACCGGAGACAGCTCGCTACTTCAGTGGCGATGACGTAATCACTCATACAGGGGCATGCTGGGCCGGTTGAATCTAATGGCCGACTTGGTGACAAACATCCGGCTATAAGATGGATGTATGGATTCCATATTGGAGTCAAGATGGCATTTTTACCCTCTTCTTCCAATTCCAGTCACAAAAAAACATATCGGCATCCTTCCGTCTCGCAAGGCGATGGTGCATCACCGTATGTCTGAGATGCATTTCCTCGTGTCACTGTGCAGTAGTGTGCAGTCCTATCCTTGAGAGGCAGTGTTTACAACAGCTTTTGCCTTTCTCCTAGCTCTTCTGTCTGTAGCCTCCTCCATCATTCGCTCCTCGGCTACTATGACGCCCTCTTTTACAACTGTGCGCCACGTAGATCGGTCTTCTGCCTTAGACTCCCAGTCGTTTGTGCGTATTCTGCCTGCTTTCATGTCTCTGTTGCAGACATCTTTAATCGCAGACTTGGGCGACCTGTCTTCCTCTTTCCCGATGCCAGTTCTCCATATAGGAGGTCCTTGGGGATGCGGCCAGGGCTAATTATTTTTACATGTCCTAGCCATCTCAGGCGTCTTTCAATAAGGATTGATAACATGTTTTGGGTAACGGCACCATTGAGGACCTTACTATTCGGCACTTTATCCTGCAATTTAATGCCAAGGATGCGACGCAGGCACCTCAAGCGGAAGCTATTAAGTTTGCACTTATGGGATGTATAAGTTGTCCATGTCTCGCTCCCGTATAGCAGGGTACTGATGACGCAGGCTCGATAGACACACAGTTTAGTTTTCTCCGTTAGCTTGGTGTTTTGTCAGAACCGTTTCTTTAGTTTAGCCATTGTGACAGCTGCCTTACCAATTCTACTGTTTATTCCGTCCTCAATGGACATTGTGTTGGAGACTTTGGACCCCAAGTAGGTGAAGCTGTCCACAACCTCCAAGTTTTCATGGTCGATATTGATGGTAGGAGGAGAACTTGTGTCTTGGGCCATTATGTTTTTCTTTTGCTAGCTGATTTGCAGACCAAATTCGTTGCAGTCGTTGGAGATGCTTGACACGAGTTGTTGCAAACCGGTTTCTGTGTGTGCTGTTAGTGCCGCATCATCCTCAAAGAGTAGCTCACGGATTAGGACATCTGTCGTTTTGGTTTTGGCTCGGAAGCGGGCAGTGTTGAAAAGTCCTCCATTAGCTCTGGTGTGTAACCAGATTTCATCACTGCTATCCTTGAATGCGTATCGAAGCAGTACAGAGAAGAGTATTGCGAAGTGTTGGTGCGCGTTTACTCAACCTTGTTTAACTCAACTGCTGATTGGAAAGGCTTCTGACGTAGCTCCATCGAACTGCACTGTGCCCTGCATATTTTCACAGAACTGCCTGATGATGGCGAGTAGGTGTGGGGGACAGCCGATTTTTTCCAGGATTTGCAATAGCCCGTTGCGACTGACTAAATCAAAGGCTTTCGTAAGATTCACAAAGGCAATGTATAGTGGCATCTGCTGCTCTCTGCATTTTTCTTTGAGCTGCCGTGTGGAGAACACCATGTCTATGGTAGACCGACCCGCCCGGAAACCGCACTGATAAACTCGGGAGGCTAAACTCTGTAATCGTGTTAGTATGACACGGGCAAAGGACTTTCCTACAATGCTAAGGAGTGAGATGCCACGATAGTTATTGCATTAACTTCTATCGCTATTGTTCTTATTTAGCGTCACTATATTTGCACCCTTTAGGTCTTGGGGTATGTAACCCTTTTCCCAGCAGAGGGTCAGAAGCTCTTGCAAAGTTTGTAGTAAAGCTATCTTGTCACTCTTTAGAGCTTCTGCCGGTATGCCATCATTCTCAGGGGCTTTTCCACAAGCTAGGCAGTCAATTGGTTTTCTCAGCTCTTCTTGTGTGGGCACGACATCAAGTTCTTCCATTGGCGGCATGGCGGGGATGTCATCTAGAGCGGTGCTGGAGACTGTGGTAACTGTTGCATACAGTTCCAGATAATGCTCAACCCACCGTTTTAGATGCGCTGCCTTGTCTTGGATAATTTCTCCCCTCTTGGACTTTAAGGGGAGGCGGCAACTTTGGACGTCAAAAGGACAGTTGCTTTTTATTTTTATTTTCGTGCATGGCTTTGGCATTGCCCATGTCTGCAGCTGATTGTATGCTGGAGCAGAGATTAAGCCAGTAGGTATTGAAACATTGACGTGCGACTTTTTGGTCATGCGACTTGGCTGTTTTAAGGCATGCAGCCTTTCGTGTGTAGGCTCTTATTTGTAGGCCATAAGAGCTTTTCTTTTAGCTTCAGTGACAGGTTTCATCTCATCCCAGTGTTTATCAAACCAGTCCGTGTTTTTGTGTGATTTTTTGCCAAAGGCATTTAATGCTGATGTATAGATCGTGTCTCTGAAATGCGTCCATTTGGAGTCAATGGTGTCGTATGAGGACATCTTTGAGAGACCTTCATGCACTTTGTCAGTGAACAGCTGCGTTTTCACGGGATCTTTCATGCAGAAGGTGTTGATGCGTGGACATCGCTTTTCTTGGTGTGGTACGAATTTTTCCTCATTATTCGTACCTTGCTGGCGACAAGGAAGTGATCCGTGTTGCAGTCGGTACTGTGATAGCTGCGGTTGAGTAGGACGCTAGCTAGTTGTGTTCGTCTGGTGATGATGAGGTCCAGCTGGTGCCATTGTTGCGATCTTGGATGGTGTCTCCAAGATACCTGGTGTACATCCTAGCACTTAAAGAATGTGTTGGTTACACACAAGCCTCGTGAGCAGCACAGTTCCAGCAGCATCTCTCCATTCTCATTTATCTTTCCCCTTAAAAAAGAGACCAAGGCATGTGGGCCAGGCTTCATGGTCTCTCCCCACTCTAGCATTGAAATCTCCTAGGAGATAAATTACCTCGTCTTTGCGGATGCTGGTTATTGCCTGGTCTAAAGCTCCATAGACCTGGTCCTTCTCTTCAGTGGTTGAACAGAGAGTTGGAGTGTACGCACTAAGAATGATTGCTGGCCCGCAGCTGTTCTGAGTCTAAAAGTGACGATCCTCTCCGTGCCTTATGGCGGGGGTTTAGTGGATGGTAGGAGGGGGTTCTTAACGGCGAAACCTACACCATGTTGTCTTGGTTCGCCTGTAGGTCTGCCTTGCCAGAAGAAGGTGTAATTTGTTTCTTTTATTTAGACGCTGTCTGGGAGCCTAGTTTCATGAAGGCATGCGATGTCAATATTCAGTCTGTTGAGCTCTCTATCAATTATTCCTGCTTTTCGTGTGTTGATTATTGTCTGTAGATCGTCAGTGATGCCGGTGTAACAGGCCAGATTAAACCCCTGACCAGAATATACCCGGGTATAATCTGGCCTAGGCCAGAATATACCCCGGGGGGTTAAACTGGCCTAGGCCAGAATATACCCCTCCAGGCCAGAATATACCCCTTTGACAACATGGAGATATATAGTAAAAAATGGTTGAATGACTATTTAGACATTCTATTGGTGTTTTAGCTTTGTCAGAGAAGTTAAACTCGTTTCTTAAGTAGGAAAGATGTTTGTTTACAATAAAATAATAATATTAAAATAATTTCATTTATTACGATGTCTGTTAGGATGGTAACTTTTAACTAAAGTTACAGTCTATACAGGTATAGATGGAATCAACGTAATTTAAATTTTAGAGTCGACTAATTGAAGCAATACATGAATTGGTTATTATTTTTAAAGATAATTTAAGCGCGATAAGGACTACGGTTACAGCTTTTCAAACGCTTGCGAACATTTATTTCGTGGACCTTGCTTATTAATGAAATCATTATGTTTCATTATTTAGAGTACGGCAATAAATTATTTTTAAAATAATTGAATTAAATTATGGATGAATGTTTTTTCCCCTCGCATACATTTTAAATGTTACTGGCAACAACGGTTTAAGCCTATCTTCATTTTGTTTTTAAAATATATATATCATGGCGCCTTTCACGTTTTTTAATCTATCTGAATATACGCTGATATGCAAAATTGTTAAAAGCATAGGAAAAAAACTAATTATTTGGGAAACGTCGTTTGACTTCCCCAATGTTGCTTGTCGTATTTCGGAACCTTTATCTGTAGCTCGGTTTGACTTTGCGGCGTCTTAAGACATTCAAAAGAAACCTTTGTTCCAGTAGCGCAAATAATTTCTAACACGTTTTTATTAATTTACTTTCGTTCCTGTCTGTCTGTCCACAAAATTTCAAATTTTCCAACGTAAAATTAAACCAGTTCTGATGGTCCTAGAGATCAATTTTTTTTTACCACAGATAGATCTTGGATGACAATGCATTGTGTCAAAATTTCGGATCGATTGAATGTACCGTAATTAAATTAATGCATTTTTAGTTTATCTCTATATAGCATCTGAATCCGTCTGCTATTGTTTACATCCACGTGCCAGTTCACCACAGCCATCGATGACAACATCCCCTTGTTTACAGCAAGGGGAATTCAGTCAGTTTCAGTCTGTAAATGTTTGTCACGCGATGCGTTTAAAGAAATAAACTTTTCGATATACCCTATGATTTTACACTTAGACTAAAAAGAATAAAATAAATACAGGTAAAAAAAAAGATATTTAAAAACCACGTTTTTGTAAGTGGACTACAAAGAAGAAAATAATTTAAAACTTCCCGTGATGCCATCCAGCTGAAGTTTTGCACATAGACTCGTGTCACCTAACAATGCATCGTATTAAAATTGCAGATCGATCGAATGTACCGTAATTAAATTAATGCATTTTTATTTTATCTATATATAACTATATCTAGCGGCCTGCTATGGTTTATATTTAGGTGTCACGCTGAGTTCAGTCCAGCTATCGGTTACCACACCTCCTCCCCCCCCCCAATTTTAACATATTTGGACAATGTCAACGCCGATGTGCTGAACACACATAAAGCAATTCAAAAAATGCCGAGTTTAACCGTGTGTACCAATATCCACCCAGCCCAGTCGCATCAAGAGTGTAACTTTGATCGCAGAAATACAAGCAACCAAGAAATAACGGATGATTCCATAGTTTACAGCAATAAACAGGCTTCTTCACCCAATAAGTTCCCTGATGATTCTGTTAAAGTACTGTCAATGGGAGTGTCACGTCGTTGTCTGGGTACTTGTAATGACCACAAGGACAGGCTACAACTCAAAGTAACTCGACGCCATCATAACATTCATAAGTTTTATTAACGTCCAACAAGGTCCTTCCGCACGTAACAACAGCAAATCTCTAACTGACTATAGACTCTCAACCGTCCCTACGTCACGTTCACTATTACGCGTCACATCTTCTCATGCTACGTCATAGTGTTCAATGCCATGCGAACTATTGCGCACTTCACCACAGACTCATAAAAACACATACACACTGGGAAAACCCCATTAGCTATAATGTTTCCCTGACAGGGAGCATACAACAATAGGAACAAGAAAGCCCCGGTGAAGAAAAGGGCATCATTGGGATACAACCTGTCTCAAAACAAATGCAGATTAGAACTTTTAACCCACTAACTATTTCAAGAAGAATTAGGCGTCTTAGCACAACTCTTGGCCTTACTTTTGAAAAGATTGTATGATATGGCCACACTCGAGATCTTGAACAACCCAGGCGTACATATTAAACGGGAAAAGGGGGGGGGGTCGGTTACTTCAGAGCCATAAGATACATTCTGACAGGAACAGAGGACAACCACATCCTCCTCAGAACTAAAGTAATTCAACACATGAGCACAGGCATTATATAACAAATAAAGGGCTACTTGAATCAAAATGTGGAATTGGTTGCCTGAGGAAACCAGGAAAACCAACACTATCAACATTTAAATCTCTAATAACAAGGCAAGACTATGCATAAACCAATGGTAAGCGTAGGACGTAAAAATCTTCTGTATAGAAGAAGCGTCTGTAAATGATAAGATAAGATACGGGTAAGGAATACAAAGTGTTCGCAAGCGTTTGAAAAGCAAGAAATATAACCACGCTTAAATTATTGTTTAAAAATAAACATGTAGTACATGATTAAGTTAATATTAAATGAAAAATAAAGAAAAACGCCGATTCCATAAATATTTGTATAGACTGTAACTTTTGATCTTGAATCGTCGAAATTATAAACGAATTTCATTCATCGTAAAATATTTTGTAATTATTATTTTATTAATTTTATTAACACCATTTTGCTACTTAACAGAGCTAAAACATGAAGAGAAAGTCTAAAAGTCATTCATCAATTTTTTACTATATACCCTCATGTTGTCAAAGGGGTATATTCTGGCCTGAGGGGGTATATTCTGGCCTAGGCCAGTTTAACCCCGGGGTATATTCTGGTCAGGGGTTTAATCTGGCCTGTTACACCGGGACACATAGTCCTCACGTTTCAGCTAGCGATTCGAAGAGCTGGGGTCTTCTTTCTCATTTTTGTATTTCTTGGTGCAGGGCTTTTTGGCCCACTTGTTGACTGGTACTCTAATCTTCACGCACCCAGTGGAGAATGCAGGCCATGACGGGATAGCACCTATTTGACTGGGAGCTGCCCAGTTTGAGGCGGGCGGTAGCTGTCCAGTGAGACTTTGGTAGTCTCTCCCACCGTCGTAAGCGGCCCCTGGCGCCTAGCTCTACGTCAACTGAGCTTTGGCTTAGAACCGGTAAATGCTGCTTCCCGTGTTTTGTCGACACCTTGCGGCGACGTTGGAGTGTCCCCTCCAGAGGTGATGCAAGCCTGGGTGGGTATTATTAAAAAACAAAACAAACAAACAAATAAACAAGACAAACATACACCGTCAAATCACCAAACTCTTGTCTATGCACCCAGTAAATCAAAGCCTAAAACTTAATGATAACCTTGACCCTTGCCTTTGGTTCGGCCAATCGTTTTTTGCTGCAGTGACTCACTTTCCACTCTGTCTCAAATTAAGGACATTAAAATGTATCGATATGGATTCTAATTTTAAAAATAAATAAATTATGTAGGCGGATCCAATATGCTGATGAAAACGCCTACATGATCCATTCTAATAAGTGTCACATATAACCATGATTTCTGAACATGCGTGGTGATTGTCATGTGGAGTAATAGTCGGAAGTGGGTGTGGCCTAATCTTCATGACCATGCCCAAATTCAAGAAATGATGAAGTGCCCAATATAAATCTGTATTTTCCCCACTCATATTGTTCCTCCTGGATTTTACTTATACCTTATCGTATAGTGTAGTATCAGTGGGCATTCGAGAACGAGTTCAACCATTATGGCTTCCTTAGAGTTTTACCGACACCATGGACTACAGGGTTGTAAAGTGGCTCGTATAGTGTAGTATCAGTGGGCATTCGAGAACGAGTTCAACCATTATGGCTTCCTTAGAGTTTTACCGACACCATGGACTACAGGGTTGTAAAGTGGCTCGTATAGTGTAGTATCAGTGGGCATTCGAGAACGAGTTCAACCATTATGGCTTCCTTAGAGAGTTTTACCGACACCATGGACTACAGGGTTGTAAAGTGGCTCGTATAGTGTAGTATCAGTGGGCATTCGAGAACGAGTTCAATCATTATGGCTTCCTTAGAGAGTTTTACCGACACCATGGACTACAGGGTTGCTAAGTGGCTCGTATAGGTTAATTTGTTCTTTCAATACAAAGATCCCTACCAAAATTATGTGTAGTGAAGATGCCCCAAGAGAGTCTTGTTAGAATTTGAGTAGAGTTTTGCTATTCCAAGGAAGTGCTCACTTTATTGACAGGATATCTTAAACTAAGTCGACATTATGAGAAACGTGCAATATAAGATACGTTTATAAAGAATCTCTAAAACAAACATATAAACAAACAGTAACGACATTACCGTACCGTGTAAATAATATCTGTTCTTGGGTACAAAGGACCCATTCAGAAGATATATATTCTAGTGTAGTATTATTTTAGTTTTATGCTCTTATTAAAAATATAATTGTTAAAAATATCAAAAGTTATAATATTCATACTACTATACATAAAGTAGACGTAGATGGTAGCACGATGCACATGTATAAATTCTCCTGGATCTGAGGTATGTGACTCAGAGCTTATGCGAAAAAGTTTTTCCAAGTGACTAATACAAAGGAATATATTTATACAAAATATTATTATTATACTTTTAACATATTTACTGCTATGCTAAGATTTGAGTAAGCGAATTGCAAGGAAAGCATTTTTCAAAAAACAGTTTTCAACTTTGATCCTAATCTTACACCTACAAGACTGGTCTAAAAATAATATGTAGTTATTGCCCTTAAATTTGATCCATCCTAACAGGTGTGGGTTTCCCATTAGCGTCTAATTTCAAGATCCTTAACTGTTTAGGGGGGGGGGAGCCACACTAGCAAATTGTTGACATATGAGCTGTCATAAATATTGCCTGACTCGCGTTTTCCCCCACCCCCATTACGTACAGGTCAATATTAGCATCAAAATGTTTCCAATAATGTTTTAATAGTTAGCAGGAAGTAAAATTAATATTAACAGCATGAAAACAGCACATTGAGTTGTGTCTGTAAGCAAACATGTTATTTTTCAAAACAAATGTTCACGCAATGGTTGCATGTGGATTTCAAATGTGTCGAATGTTTAATGTGAATGGCGTGGACGCAATGTATCAGAATGTGAATGTTTAATGTGAATGGTGTGGACGCAATGTATCAGAATGTGAATGTTTAATGTGAATGGTGTGGACGCAATGTATCAGAATGTGAATGTTTAATGTGAACGGCGTGGACGCAATGTATCAGAATGTGTCTCTGAATCAATGAGTATGAATCATTGTATCTTTATTATTGTGTGTTTAACATTATCTTTTTATCATTCTGTAATAAACATTGTGTCTTTATCATATGTTCTGTATTTTTTCTGCAGTCTGTCAGGGTATGAGAATCACTGCGAATGATTGTTGTGAGATTGTTGTGAGATTGTTGTGAGATTGTTGTGAGCCAGTGTTGGAGTCGGGTCAAGGCGTTGTTGACGGGTATGAACTCCTATCACGGGAATAATGTCTAGTGATGTCTGAGTGAACTTCTGGTCACACGGGATATGTCAGGGACATGACCAGAGGACACGCCAGGGTCAGTTGAGACCAGTTGGGGGGTATATAAGAGAGTAGTCGAGACGAGTGCGGGGCGTTGCAGAGAGTTGTGTACTTCGCACAGTGTTGTGCGGTCAGACCGGTCAGGATAGACCGGGGAGCTGCAGGGTTGCAGTAAAACAGAGTTGAGTTTAACGTCGCCCAGAAGCGGTCGGGTCGGACCGAGGGCATGCTTGAGCATACAGCCGTTATATATAGATGTATTTTATGTCAAGGCAAGACAGCCAGTTGTACAGTTGTTTATAGTAGAATAAACATTGCATCGTTACACAGACTTGTGTCATCTCTTGTGTATGTTGTGTGTAGCGGAGAGCAAGGCACAATCCACCTAAACATAGAGACTTAACATGGGGGCCCGAATTGTCTCTGGATTGCCAAGCACCGCCAAACACTACGAGAGATGGGACGGAACCACATCAGCACAGCGGTATGTGCGCCTGTACTTTTCAGTACAGCGCCTCTGATACAGACTACTGTATCCATCGTAGGGCATACGTCTTACAACAGCACAACGACGATCAACCAGCGACGAACACGGGCAGACAGGGCAACGATCAGCGGATTTCTGATAGACGAGGTCTAGCAAGTCCCAGTACGGAACATTACCAGCCAGAAGACCAACTACAAGAGATACCTCGAACCAGAACCAGCAAAACAACGACGTCGGAACCAGCACAGCAACGACGTCTGAACCAGACGGTGCCAACTACGAGAGAAGACGATTACAAACTGTACCGGGAGGTCAAGTTGCAGAACCAACCATCCCGCCCCAGCTACAGTGGGACCCTGAGGAGCCGAGACGACCCACAGCACCACAGTTCAAATCGGGACAAGTTCGAGAAGATATTCAAGGTCAAGAAAAATTTTAAAGTTGTGACAAGGGCAGCCGGGTCGATGGTTGTTGACACAGACAAACTACGATATAACATCATAGGAGCATGACAGATATGGTAATGTCAATCATAATTATTGAGCAGAAATCAAACCATGACCGACAAGGACTCGCAGGACAGGTTTATGATTCGGCCGAGTCACGAAGGTCGAAAAACAAGTAGAGTTGCTTGTTCAGGGGGACTAATTTGGGTAGAAATTGAGGTCTGAGTCACCTCGGGCCAGTATTATTATTATATGAACATGATTGTAAGGTTTCATAGCGATTATGTACTTATGTTAGTTAGTACTTACGGATGGTTGTAAATAAATATGAGATGGTTGTATTTTCGTGCTGATGTTTTTTATTATAATTTTTGGCTCCGGGTGACCTCGGGCAAAATTTCATTATAAGGAGATGTAATTATTTATATATATATATATATATTTATGAAATATGAGATATGATGATAATGATTTTGTTCATGATTATGAGTATTATGATGAATTATGTTGATTACGACTACTATATGCACATGATTGTTATATAATTGATTGTAATGGGTTAAATACAATCAGGCTGAAATGTCTATAGTTTGGATAAGTAGTTATCCCTATAACATTATCTCATGCTGGAGGTAATCCTGGAATAAATATCTTAAGGAATTTATATGAGGAACCAGTAGAGTCAGTTGGTAAATAGAAAACAATCTAGCGTAAAAATGGTCAATTGTTGGATACTAATATGTGAGGTGTTATGACCAGTAGTAGGTCGAAGGTTGGTTCTTTGAGATTAAAGATAATGATAACGTACGAGTTGCGGGTTAGTGAAGTCGTATAAAGGTACGACCAAGTGGATTTATGCTCTGTGTTGTATATACTAGTGTTTTCCATGCAATGTTGTGTATAAAATTATTTTGAAAGATATTATTTCATTATGTATTATATTATTGTAATTGTAATGTGCAGTGATTCCATGCCCTGACTTTGTTGTATTGTGAGATTCTACCCGTAAGTAGAATCTAACGGAAGAGGGGGGATATGTCAGGGTATGAGAATCACTGCGAATGATTGTTGTGAGATTGTTGTGAGATTGTTGTGAGATTGTTGTGAGCCAGTGTTGGAGTCGGGTCAAGGCGTTGTTGACGGGTATGAACTCCTATCACGGGAATAATGTCTAGTGATGTCTGAGTGAACTTCTGGTCACACGGGATATGTCAGGGACATGACCAGAGGACACGCCAGGGTCAGTTGAGACCAGTTGGGGGGTATATAAGAGAGTAGTCGAGACGAGTGCGGGGTGTTGCAGAGAGTGTGTACTTCGCACAGTGTTGTGCGGTCAGACCGGTCAGGATAGACCGGGGAGCTGCAGGGTTGCAGTAAAACAGAGTTGAGTTTAACGTCGCCCAGAAGCGGTCGGGTCGGACCGAGGGCATGCTTGAGCATACAGCCGTTATATATAGATGTATTTTATGTCAAGGCAAGACAGCCAGTTGTACAGTTGTTTATAGTAGAATAAACATTGCATCGTTACACAGACTTGTGTCATCTCTTGTGTATGTTGTGTGTAGCGGAGAGCAAGGCACAATCCACCTAAACATAGAGACTTAACACAGTCTTGTATTAATTATTATGACCTTCAACACTGGATGGAGATGGGTTGTAAATATATATATATAGTTAATAGAAATGATGTCATCAAGATCAGTGGTTCTCAACATTTGCTCCAGATTCACTTGCAATCTCCTTCAAATTTCACTGCCAAATGTATACCGATAAATTGATCCAGGGTGTGTACTAAATATGTGTCATTCTATTTAGAGGATCGTGCTGTCAGGCTCAGATAACCAAGCTTACTTTTCTTACTTACTTGTATCAGTTATTTGCGGTGGTCGAGTGGCAGCGCGCTCGACTGGTGTACCGATGGTCACGGGTTCGAATCCATGTCAAGGCAGGATTTGTTCCCGGGGCCTAGGGCGTCCCTGAGTCACCCAGCTCCGAAGGGGTACCTAACACTGGTTAGGTGGCTGGGTAATGCGTGGAACCAACAAAGCCTTGGCATGTGAACGCTGCATCACTTGCCAACAGATCATCTGTCATGGTCTGTGGACGCAATTATCTTCTTCATAGAAGGAGCGTCTGTATTGATAAGATAAGATAAGATTTGTACAGATGAAGACATTAGCCGAAATGTCTGCTTGTGTATTAGTATATTAAAATAGCTTTAAATTATTGTTCGATCACACAATGTTTGCGTATCTTCTATTTTATAAAACAACAATAAAGACACATATAACAACAATAAAGACACATATAACAACAATAAAGACACATATAACAACAATAAAGACACATATAACAACAATAAAGACACATATAACAACAATAAAGACACTTATAACAACAATAAAGACACATATAACAACAATAAAGACACATATAACCACAAAAAAGACACATTTAACAACAATAAAGACACATATAACCACAATAAAGACACATATAACAACAATAAAGACACATATAACAACAATAAAGACACATATAACAACAATAAAGACACATATAACAACAATAAAGACACATATAACAAAAATAAAGACACATATAACAACAATAAAGACACATATAACAACAATAAAGACACATATAACAACAATAAAGACACATATAACAACAATAAAGACACATATAACAACAATAAAGACACATATAACAACAATAAAGACACATATAACAACAATAAAGACACATATAACAACAATAAAGACACATATAACAACAATAAAGACACATATAACAACAATAAAGACACATATAACAACAATAAAGACACATATAACAACAATAAAGACACATATAACAACAATAAAGACACATATAACAACAATAAAGACACATATAACAACAATAAAGACACATATAACAACAATAAAGACACATATAACAACAATAAAGACACATATAACAACAATAAAGACACATATAACAACAATAAAGACACATATAACAACATAAAAGACACATATAACAACAATAAAGACACATATAACAACAATAAAGACACATATAACAACAATAAAGACACATATAACAACAATAAAGACACATATAACAACAATAAAGACACATATAACAACAATAAAGACACATATAACAACAATAAAGACACATATAACAACAATAAAGACACATATAACAACAATAAAGACACATATAACAACAATAAAGACACATATAACAACAATAAAGACACATATAACAACAATAAAGACACATATAACAACAATAAAGACACATATAACAACAATAAAGACACATATAACAACAATAAAGACACATATAACAACAATAAAGACACATATAACAACAATAAAGACACATATAACAACAATAAAGACACATATAACAACAATAAAGACACATATAACAACAATAAAGACACATATAACAACAATAAAGACACATATAACAACAATAAAGACACATATAACAACAATAAAGACACATATAACAACAATAAAGACACATATAACAACAATAAAGACACATATAACAACAATAAAGACACATATAACAACAATAAAGACACATATAACAACAATAAAGACACATATAACAACAATAAAGACACATATAACAACAATAAAGACACATATAACAACAATAAAGACACATATAACAACAATAAAGACACATATAACAACAATAAAGACACATATAACAACAATAAAGACACATATAACAACAATAAAGACACATATAACAACAATAAAGACACATATAACAACAATAAAGACACATATAACAACAATAAAGACACATATAACAACAATAAAGACACATATAACAACAATAAAGACACATATAACAACAATAAAGACACATATAACAACAATAAAGACACATATAACAACAATAAAGACACATATAACAACAATAAAGACACATATAACAACAATAAAGACACATATAACAACAATAAAGACACATATAACAACAATAAAGACACATATAACAACAATAAAGACACATATAACAACAATAAAGACACATATAACAACAATAAAGACACATATAACAACAATAAAGACACATATAACAACAATAAAGACACATATAACAACAATAAAGACACATATAACAACAATAAAGACACATATAACAACAATAAAGACACATATAACAACAATAAAGACACATATAACAACAATAAAGACACATATAACAACAATAAAGACACATATAACAACAATAAAGACACATATAACAACAATAAAGACACATATAACAACAATAAAGACACATATAACAACAATAAAGACACATATAACAACAATAAAGACACATATAACAACAATAAAGACACATATAACAACAATAAAGACACATATAACAACAATAAAGACACATATAACAACAATAAAGACACATATAACAACAATAAAGACACATATAACAACAATAAAGACACATATAACAACAATAAAGACACATATAACAACAATAAAGACACATATAACAACAATAAAGACACATATAACAACAATAAAGACACATATAACAACAATAAAGACACATATAACAACAATAAAGACACATATAACAACAATAAAGACACATATAACAACAATAAAGACACATATAACAACAATAAAGACACATATAACAACAATAAAGACACATATAACAACAATAAAGACACATATAACAACAATAAAGACACATATAACAACAATAAAGACACATATAACAACAATAAAGACACATATAACAACAATAAAGACACATATAACAACAATAAAGACACATATAACAACAATAAAGACACATATAACAACAATAAAGACACATATAACAACAATAAAGACACATATAACAACAATAAAGACACATATAACAACAATAAAGACACATATAACAACAATAAAGACACATATAACAACAATAAAGACACATATAACAACAATAAAGACACATATAACAACAATAAAGACACATATAACAACAATAAAGACACATATAACAACAATAAAGACACATATAACAACAATAAAGACACATATAACAACAATAAAGACACATATAACAACAATAAAGACACATATAACAACAATAAAGACACATATAACAACAATAAAGACACATATAACAACAATAAAGACACATATAACAACAATAAAGACACATATAACAACAATAAAGACACATATAACAACAATAAAGACACATATAACAACAATAAAGACACATATAACAACAATAAAGACACATATAACAACAATAAAGACACATATAACAACAATAAAGACACATATAACAACAATAAAGACACATATAACAACAATAAAGACACATATAACAACAATAAAGACACATATAACAACAATAAAGACACATATAACAACAATAAAGACACATATAACAACAATAAAGACACATATAACAACAATAAAGACACATATAACAACAATAAAGACACATATAACAACAATAAAGACACATATAACAACAATAAAGACACATATAACAACAATAAAGACACATATAACAACAATAAAGACACATATAACAACAATAAAGACACATATAACAACAATAAAGACACATATAACAACAATAAAGACACATATAACAACAATAAAGACACATATAACAACAATAAAGACACATATAACAACAATAAAGACACATATAACAACAATAAAGACACATATAACAACAATAAAGACACATATAACAACAATAAAGACACATATAACAACAATAAAGACACATATAACAACAATAAAGACACATATAACAACAATAAAGACACATATAACAACAATAAAGACACATATAACAACAATAAAGACACATATAACAACAATAAAGACACATATAACAACAATAAAGACACATATAACAACAATAAAGACACATATAACAACAATAAAGACACATATAACAACAATAAAGACACATATAACAACAATAAAGACACATATAACAACAATAAAGACACATATAACAACAATAAAGACACATATAACAACAATAAAGACACATATAACAACAATAAAGACACATATAACAACAATAAAGACACATATAACAACAATAAAGACACATATAACAACAATAAAGACACATATAACAACAATAAAGACACATATAACAACAATAAAGACACATATAACAACAATAAAGACACATATAACAACAATAAAGACACATATAACAACAATAAAGACACATATAACAACAATAAAGACACATATAACAACAATAAAGACACATATAACAACAATAAAGACACATATAACAACAATAAAGACACATATAACAACAATAAAGACACATATAACAACAATAAAGACACATATAACAACAATAAAGACACATATAACAACAATAAAGACACATATAACAACAATAAAGACACATATAACAACAATAAAGACACATATAACAACAATAAAGACACATATAACAACAATAAAGACACATATAACAACAATAAAGACACATATAACAACAATAAAGACACATATAACAACAATAAAGACACATATAACAACAATAAAGACACATATAACAACAATAAAGACACATATAACAACAATAAAGACACATATAACAACAATAAAGACACATATAACAACAATAAAGACACATATAACAACAATAAAGACACATATAACAACAATAAAGACACATATAACAACAATAAAGACACATATAACAACAATAAAGACACATATAACAACAATAAAAGACACATATAACAACAATAAAGACACATATAACAACAATAAAGACACATATAACAACAATAAAGACACATATAACAACAATAAAGACACATATAACAACAATAAAGACACATATAACAACAATAAAGACACATATAACAACAATAAAGACACATATAACAACAATAAAGACACATATAACACCAATAAAGACACATATAACAACAATAAGACATGAAATATAAAAATAATAAGACAGATATGAGACATTTAAAAAAAATAAATATTTTTGTTAAAATGGTCATGAATAGAGGAACAAATTTACGTCAAATTTATAAATAAAATAAGTAAATAAATATTAGAAATTTCGGCCTGAAAAAATACTAGTGACCTACTATACCAAAATGAAAATTAAATTTATTGTTATTTATTAATGCAAATAAATATGGTTTTACAACAATGATAAAGTTGATTTTTTTCAAGGGAAATTCGTAACAACATTTAACCCAAACGTATATTGTTCTGCGCAATTATGAATAAGTTTATAGTTCAGTTAGATCTTTATTCGTTGCAAGCTTATTATTACTTCCCGTTCTAATCATATGTGCAATAAACAATACTGAACGTGGAATGTGTTCTTTGAAAAAAATCAATTCAACTAAATTATTATTCATTCAACAATGTTATGTATTTAACTCATTTATCTATAGTTAATTCAACTTTGTACTGTCAGCATAAACTCATAAAATTTAGTTCAACATATATCCCTTCTTTATATGTTTAGTTTCAACCTACATTTCCCGATTAGCCAAAATATAACCTCATTTAATTGTTAGATCTTTCAAACTAGAAAGTCTTTAAAATAAAGAAGTTTTATTTACTCTGACAGCAACTTCACTCGCTCAGCGTAGGCTAGGATCAGTAATAATTACTCATGAGCTTTCACAATGCACACATACAATTTAAATTTTACCTTTAAAAAAAATCTTTGTTTAATTCATTACATTTTAATTTTAAATAATAAATTCATTATTTTATTATGTCATTTACAATAATTTAGTAGTGTAACATTTTTAAAAGCTTGAATTGAAATTGTTACGATAAAGTATCAGTCATCATTACTTATTATGATACAAAGGCTTGTGTAGAACATTTCTAACTTCGTAATGTTGTAAGCATTTATTGTTTATCGTGTTGATACTGTCACTAACTTTACATTGAAACTAATTGTGTCTGTAAGGTTCTTGATTACAGTTTAAAACATGTAAAGAGCACATATAATTGTTTGGTCCAAATTTCACGAATAATATATATATTGTAAGCTTTTCGGCGGGCCACTAAATTCTCCCTGGTGTGCTGCATGCGGCCCGTGGGCAGCTAGTTTGAGACCCCTGGTGTGCTGCATGCGGCCCGAGGGCAGCTAGTTTAAGACCCCCGGTGTGCTGCATGCGGCCCGAGGGCAGCTAGTTTGAGACCCCTGGACTGTGCTGCATGCGGCCCGCGGGAAGCTAGTTCGAGACCACTGGTGTGGATTGTGTGGGGAGGAAAAGTAAATAAATGATGCAATCAGAGGTCAACATACAAGATACACAAAGAATTGTGTGATCAAAACAATACAATACATTTAAGCTTTATGAATAGACTAATACACAAGCAGACGGTTTGGCTAATGACTTTATCAGTACTAATAACTTAACTCACGTATTAAAATTAAATAATAAAAAGAAGAAATATGGGCGCAATGACTTAACAAAAATACAGGATATAAGAAGGAGAAGGAAGAGTTAAACGTTACAGTTAAAATCTCAACTGGAAAAAGGATTGTAAAATTACTTAAAATTGTGCTTTTAGTTTAATCAATATAGAGCCAACGTAACAAATTGTTGGATAAATCTACTTTACAGTAGTCAATATAAATACTCCTCTATTGATGGACTTAGAACTTTGTTTTTACAATTTTCCATATTAAAAGTATGTAGCGTAATATTACAAAAATTATTATGCTGTTGTGGCTAGGTGCCGATCGAGCATATCATGGAGCATGTCATTGAATGTTCCATAGTGTGAACTGGCTATAATAACTATGACCGGAAATATACAAAGGGAAAAACACCATTAAAATCAAGAATTACAATGTTTGCAAATCAGTCTGTCCTGCCAGGCATCTATATATGTAGATTACTTTGTATCAGAATTTGACCAATTTCCCGTGTACCGATTGAGCTGATTAGCCACACATATGCATTTCTTACGATAATACATACATTAAGTTATAGTGAAATATTTCATTAATTTCATTTAATTCGTTCACTAATTTAACTGACATGACATCAATGTATGATACGTAATGTGGGTGGGGATAGCTACGAGACAAATCCATGGACCTGTTGTTGCCTTTAAAGAATGGAGAGTGAAATTTTATCGCAAGATTTTGAAAGGTTGCTTTAAAAAAAAATAAGTTCAAGCCTAATTACCCTGCTAAACTAAATAGTCAATTAAAATAACAGCTACTGACATATTATTATAAATCTATGTCAAAAACCATAGGGACAACGTCTGATTTGTAAAATATTGCACGAAAAATGGATGCTGTGCAACTCTGCGCACGAGTTTCTTTATTTTGCACATGGACCAATGAACATAAGAGGGAACATTGATTACCACACAGCAAATTTGGTAAAATATTGCACACACAAAAATGTTTTATGTGCAACTATGCACACATTTTTTAAAACTGCACACGGACCAACCAACCTTAGAGGGAACATTGGGACTGACACTTCATTACTTTAATGACGTTGTTTAAAAATATGACGTTTGATGGAGGTGTTAATGGTGCTGATCAGGAAACCTTGGTTATACCAGAACAATATAAATATACTAGGGTTTGTAGGGCGTCTACGGCGCCCACTTTTTTGAAAAGCTCAACTAATTAATCCTCGCTTGATAAATACGAAATATTAAACTTCCTGAAATGTACACAAAATTATTATATATTTTTGGGGTAATTGACGTCATATAATATTTTATGGCGAGAAATACCACAAGCTCTGTTAAAAATCTCGAAACCATTTTCTTATATCCATTGTCCATTTTTGTTTTTGTTTTTCCTTTATTTTTATTTTACATAAATATTTTAGAATATAATATGTTTTTAGAATTTAAATATTACTTATGTAAGTACGTATTTTAGGTTATTTTACTGATAAAGACTTTAGCCAAAACGTCTACTGTCGTGTTAGTTTAAAAATAAAGCTCAAATGTATTGTTTCCATTGCACAATTTGTTTGTGTATGTTGTATTTTAACCCAAATTGATTATGATTTTACGTCTATATTTTCAATTTAAAAAATATTTTTTTAAACTGCTAAGACTGCTATAGAATGTAGCACTATGTCACTCAACGTTATAGAGACAGGGACTTTGGGCTTTTATATTGTTTAATAATATATATATATATATATATATATATTATATATATATATATATATATATAATAGTATATAAATATATATAATATATCTTTAAAATATATTAGGGCAGCGGAAATTAACGATTAATTTCTCGATTAATCGTTAACATTTTTTAACGATTAAAAACTTTTTTAACGTTTAATCGACCCACCACTTGTAAATGTACTGGAAGTTAGAAAGTAAAATATTTCAGCCGAAAAATAAAAAACTAATTTCCGGACGCTTACACGAACATTTTGGTTTTAACTATTGACTGACGAAATAAAGTTAATACACTTGTCTGTTTGAGTTGTTGGTTTAAAGATGTCATATAAAGAAGACTTTCCAGTGTTATTTCGATATAAAAAAAGTCTTGTATAGTCGGTTTGCTGTTATGAAATTTATCTTGAAAGAAGTCACAGACTTCGGCGTTGTGGTGTAAGATTAATTTATTTAAATCCTTAAACATATGAAATAACTTTTTTTTCTTCTAAAGGTATGTTTAGGTTAACATTAAAATGCAAATTAATTTTTAAAATTTAAAAATTTATTTGACACTTTGATTGGAGAATATAATAAATACAGTGATATATTTAATTGTTTTTCTCTACACAAAACATTGATAAATTTAATATTTAAAATAAAAGACTTTATATCTTAATGAATACAAAAACTATTTCTAATTTATGCGCAATACGCGTATTTGCATTGTAAAAGTTGACTGTACTGAAAAAATTGTGAAGATGTATTTAGTGGTATGGCGATAATCAAAATTATACTAAGGACGTAATTAATATATGATCAATTGAAAATTATGTTCCAAATATACTTAAGGTACAGTTATACTATTGACATATTTTAAATATATTCCAAAATCCATAGCGACAATCTAAGGATCCATGTGCTGATAGGGACCACATCAACTCGGCCATCAAGAAGTACTTACGATAAACTTCATGGAGGAATTTGTTTCTATTGTGTTTGAAATGTTTAAAATAGTGTTCACATAATTTTAATACACTAAAACATAATATTCAATCTCAAAAGTTGCTTCACTTGCCATCTATTCTGTGCATTTACTAACTATAGACATTTATCGATCAGTAAACGCATTGCTTGTGCTGTAATGAGCATATTTTATAAAAACGAAGGAAAAGTCATGTTACAAAAGTCATGTTATAAAAGTCATGTTATAAAAGTCATGTTATAAAAGTCATGTTATAAAAGTCATGTTATAAAAGTCATGTTATGTCAACAGAGTTTAAAAATAAAACATAACAAAAATTAAAGAAACGAAAAACAAAACAATTTTTTTTAAATTACACATTTAACACATGATCTTATTTCCTGGCGCAATACAAGGGAAGTAACATTTTCCTTCATATTTTATTTTCCTTAAAATGAATATAATGAAAGATTTCATGAATTTTTATAAATAAAATATTCATTACATTTTTTCTAAATTTAAAAAGTTACATTTATACCAACTCTATAGATAAATATTAATGTTTAAAACTCACATTTCATGTTATATATTACTACAAAGAACTATGATTTTTAAAAATTGTATATACTTTAATATTTTAAAATAATATAGTCAGCCGATTGAGAGCATGTCCTTATCCATGTGTTATTGCAGATTATGGAGGTGGTCATCCACTTTTGTTCGTTCCTTTAAGTAGGAAATTCTTGTAAAAAAAAACCCAAAATCTTAAACTCCTCTTGTATATGCGGCTACCTAAAGCTTAGATACAGCGAGAGGAAAACAATTACCTGTGTACAACCAACATCCTAGTAGGCCTTGTGGTCACTCGTAATCATACGTTGTTTGGACAAACTCAAAGATTCCTAGTTCAAACGATTCATTCCCTACCCCGCACCCTCACTGAATTCTCCTGGAGCTCCACTTCTCCCTTAAATGATTCCGTGTTTCTGTGGCGGGTAGAGGATGTAGGTCAATCTTCTGCCAGGCAATACATGTACGATTTTCTTGTCCTTTATTATAACTATCTCTCGAAAAGACAATAGCAAGCAGTGGTCCCAAGTTCCTGTGTCTACCTAACATTTCATTAGAAAGCACGCCATTTATGGGTCTTGTAATGTACTTTTTATTTACAGAGTGAGGAGAATATTTCTTATAGTGGAACTAATTAATGATACTTTATCGTTGAGGAAGACATTCAATTTTACTAAATGTAAGTATTTTACTAAATGTAAATATTTTACTAAATGAAAGTATTTTACTAAATGTAAGTATTTTACTAAATGTAAGTATTTTACTAAATGTAAGTATTTTACTAAATGTAAATATTTTACTAAATGTAAGTATTTTACTAAAAGTAAGTATTTTACTAAATGTAAGTATTTTACTAAATGTAAGTATTTTACTAAATGTAAGTATTTTACTAAATGTAAGTATTTTACTAAATGTAAGTATTTTACTAAATGTAAGTATTTTACTAAATGTAAGTATTTTACTAAATGTAAGTATTTTACTAAATGTAAGTATTTTACTAAATGTAAGTATTTTACTAAATGTAAGTATTTTACTAAATGTAAGTATTTTACTAAATGTAAGTGTTTTACTAAATGTAAGTATTTACTAAATGTAAGTATTTTACTAAATGTAAGTATTTTACTAAATGTAAATATTTTACTAAATGTAAGTATTTTACTAAATGTAAGTATTTTACTAAATGTAAGTATTTTACTAAATGTAAGTATTTTAACTAAATGTAAGTATTTTACTAAATGTAAATATTTTACTAAATGTAAGTATTTTACTAAATGTAAGTATGTTACTAAATGTAAATATTTTACTAAATGTAAGTATTTTACTAAATGTAAGTATTTTACTAAATGTAAGTATTTTACTTAATGTAAGTATTTTACTAAATGTAAATATTTTACTAAATGTAAGTATTTTACTAAATGTAAATATTTTACTAAATGTAAGTATTTTACTAAATGTAAATATTTTACTAAATGTAAATATTTTACTAAATGTATTTTACTAAATGTAAATATTTTACTAAATGTAAATATTTTACTAAATGTAAGTATTTTACTAAATGTAAGTATTTTACTAAATGTAAGTATTTTACTAAATGTAAGAGTTTAAACCCTGCAGAGTTGATATAAAATACCTCAATGCACCAATACAGACAAACTACTTGATGCTCGAAAAATGAAATAATAGTGGCAATATGTGACATGGTGTGACAAAAAAGTTATTTAAAAAATCCATGTGTGACAGCTTTTCATCCAGTATACTGTCTTCTGGATTCTACAGATTCCTCTCTGTAATAGTTCTTATGGTCAAGTAACAAGACTTAAACACTCTGCAGGGCCGCTCTCAGCTTATTACGTACACTGATTTCATCTTAAGCAGAAGTCGAGTTATCATTTTTTGAGTGATTTTTTTAACCCCTTGTTGCAGCTTTTGCATATACTATATATTTTACTATAAAAAAAAATGATGACCCATTTTTTAAACTTTTCACCCGTTTTACCAATAACTTTTTTTATTTCAAAGATAACACAACGCTTCTCTCGCACTCTCTGAAACGAAAGAGCGATTTTTTTAAACTTAAGCTTATCACATATTCTTTTAAAAAACTTTAATGCACCATCAGAGGCGTCACTAGGTTTTTGCGGTTTTGTGTCACCCAGTGCATAGCTCGTTGTGTCACCCCTTCACAACTTACCCCATAGATCTCCTCCTAGTCTGCCAATGCCAAATTACGGAAAATACAGAATTTTACCCTTTGGTGTCACACGGTGCGGTCCGCCCCCCTCCCCCATGGCGATGCCAATGTGCACAATTAGATTTGTGGAATGTGAAGAAGGGGGGAGGGAGGTGGAGGTTATATCGCTGTTTCTTGAACTTACATGTTAAAACAAATTATGGTCATGTTATATTATTGTTTAATAGGTTATCATTTGGCCAACTCTGTTTGACTCTATGTTTACTTTTCTTTTATTTCTTATATTCACATAATTTCATTAAACGGTGTCAAGATAAAAAAAAACAACACGTAAAATAATATCGTAGAAGTTACAACAATTAAAAGCTTGAAGTAAACCGAACATTATCGAAAATTTATGAATAACCTATACATAATATACAAAATATTAGATAAATAAAAGTTTCCTTTAGTCGCTTTGAAAATATGACGTATTGACGTATTTCTGTATACAATCATTTATTATACGTTCACATTTATAGTTGTTTCACTTCTGAAACGATATATAATTGAGTTGGAGACCCCTGTTTTAGGCACTATGAGAATATGAAGTATATATATACGCAATTTATAATAATACGTTTACCCAGTGGCGTAGCGAGAGGGGGGCAAGCGGGGGGCAAATGCCCCCGATGGAACTTTATTAGAGGTGGCAAAGTCCCAGTCACTAATTAGCTTGAAAGAAAAAATCAAGAGAAAGCCGGGCTCTTTTATCTAAATAAAATAAAATCCAAATACGAAATTGATAAAAGAAATAAAATAACTATCCTAACATGTAAAAGCTGCTAAAATTTTAAACTCCATATTGGAAATTAATTCTTCTGATGCTTATGCCACTCAGCTGAAAAACCAAGAGGCTTGACTAATGTGAGAACGTAACACTGATGTGCACAAGATATTGGTTTTGTAAAGCAGAAGACCGATCTACGTGGCGCACAGTTGTCAAAGAGGGCGTAAAAGTAGTCGAGGAGAGAAGGATGGAGGAGGCTGCAGAAAGAAGAGCTAGGAGAAAGGCCAAAACACAGAATTCGTGTTCAAAAGTTGTGGTAAAGACTGTCACTCATGGATAGGGCTGCTCAGCCACACGAGAAATGCAACCCAACCCAACGGTGATGTACCAATTAATACATTATATAACTTTGCAATGGAGGCACTGAGGTCGAGAGTCATGTGTGCTAAATTGGTGCACAGAGAGTCACGAGTTCAAGTCACTGGATAGCATGTGCAGTAGATAGGTTCACAGATTTCACCTGTAATCATAGCAAATTTTTATTTTCTTCTTTTTAGTGCACTTTCTATATGTAAATAAAGCGTGTCCTTTAAAAAAAAATTAAAGTATTTTATTTTCTACATTTAGTCTCAAATTTTATAAAATCGATTTTATCGACCTTATCAATTAATTTAATTAGTTAAACTCCATTGTCAATAACTTAAATGTGATAGTGGTAAAAAGATAGATTATTAATTACAAATTTATGTATTAAAAAAACAGTTGCCCCACTTGAAACTTGAACTTGGTACCTCCAGGTCGGCAATCAATCACACTATCCTTCGACCACGCATGTTTGACGAATTTCGTTCTTTTTAAACTTATAATAAAAACTATATCCCACAATTCACTTCTGACGTCAACACATTGAAATTACTTGTATTCCTCTAGGGCGAATTGAGGTGTGGTTCATGGATGTGAGTGATAAAAACACAAACATATATAGAGATAAACTTTACAAAATGCATTAATTTAATTAAGGTACATTCGATCGATCTGAAATTTTGATACAATGCATTGTCATCCAAGATCCATTTATGATAAAATATTGAGATCTCTAGCACCATCAGAAGTGGTTTACTTTTACGTTACAAGATTTGACGGATACAAACAGTGTGACTTAAGTAAAAGCGTGTAAAAAAATAAATATTTAAGATGTGATAGTCATTGAATTAGCATTAATTTAAAATTAAAAAAACCAATATTTTTTAATTTAAAAAATTGCTTAATGAATTTGTTACTTTCATATTTTAACTCTATTTTGTCACATCCACAAATATTACAATACTACACATGTAGGATTTATGTCTCTTTGCTAAACATAAAAGAAATGCAATATGTATAGAATTTAATTTAGCGATGTATGTGTTTAATAAAGTTAGTTTAACATTTAATAAAGTTAGTTTAACATTTAATAAAGTTAGTTTAACATTTAATAAAGTTAGTTTAACATTTAATAAAGTTAGTTTAACATTTAATAAAGTTAGTTTAACATTTAATAAAGTTAGTTTAACATTTAATAAAGTTAGTTTAACATTTAATAAAGTTAGTTTAACATTTAATAAAGTTAGTTTAACATTTAATAAAGTTAGTTTAACATTTAATAAAGTTAAGTTTAACATTTAATAAAGTTAGTTTAACATTTAATAAAGTTAGTTTAACATTTAATAAAGTTAGTTTAACATTTAGTAAAGTTAGTTTAACATTTAATAAAGTTAGTTTAACATTTAATAAAGTTAGTTTAACATTTAATAAAGTTAGTTTAACATTTAATAAAGTTAGTTTAACATTTAATAAAGTTAGTTTAACATTTAATAAAGTTAGTTTAACATTTAATAAAGTTAGTTTAACATTTAATAAAGTTAGTTTAACATTTAATAAAGTTAGTTTAACATTTAATAAAGTTAGTTTAACATTTAATAAAGTTAGTTTAACATTTAATAAAGTTAGTTTAACATTTAATAAAGTTAGTTTAACATTTAATAAAGTTAGTTTAACATTTAATAAAGTTAGTTTAACATTTAATAAAGTTAGTTTAACATTTAATAAAGTTAGTTTAACATTTAATAAAGTTAGTTTAACATTTAATAAAGTTAGTTTAACATTTAATAAAGTTAGTTTAACATTTAATAAAGTTAGTTTAACATTTAATAAAGTTAGTTTAACATTTAATAAAGTTAGTTTAACATTTAATAAAGTTAGTTTAACATTTAATAAAGTTAGTTTAACATTTAATAAAGTTAGTTTAACATTTAATAAAGTTAGTTTAACATTTAATAAAGTTAGTTTAACATTTAATAAAGTTAGTTTAACATTTAATAAAGTTAGTTTAACATTTAATAAAGTTAGTTTAACATTTAATAAAGTTAGTTTAACATTTAATAAAGTTAGTTTAACATTTAATAAAGTTAGTTTAACATTGAATAAAGTTAGTTTAACATTTAATAAAGTTAGTTTAACATTTAATAAAGTTAGTTTAACATTTAGTAAAGTTAGTTTAACATTTAATAAAGTTAGTTTAACATTTAATAAAGTTAAGTTTAACATTTAATAAAGTTAGTTTAACATTTAATAAAGTTAGTTTAACATTTAATAAAGTTAGTTTAACATTTAGTAAAGTTAGTTTAACATTTAGTAAAGTTAGTTTAACATTTAATAAAGTTAGTTTAACATTTAATAAAGTTAGTTTAACATTTAATAAAGTTAGTTTAACATTTAATAAAGTTAGTTTAACATTTAATAAAGTTAGTTTAACATTTAATAAAGTTAGTTTAACATTTAATAAAGTTAGTTTAACATTTAATAAAGTTAGTTTAACATTTAATAAAGTTAGTTTAACATTTAATAAAGTTAGTTTAACATTTAATAAAGTTAGTTTAACATTTAATAAAGTTAGTTTAACATTTAATAAAGTTAGTTTAACATTTAATAAAGTTAGTTTAACATTTAATAAAGTTAGTTTAACATTTAATAAAGTTAGTTTAACATTTAATAAAGTTAGTTTAACATTTAATAAAGTTAGTTTAACATTTAATAAAGTTAGTTTAACATTTAATAAAGTTAGTTTAACATTTAATAAAGTTAGTTTAACATTTAATAAAGTTAGTTTAACATTTAATAAAGTTAGTTTAACATTTAATGAAGTTAGTTTAACATTGTAAAGCTAAATGTTTATATCATTTTCTAAATTGTTTTGTATGAAATCTTAAAATGTCAAGCTCGTGTCATTAAATAACTGGACTGCTTGGATTGCTTGGATTTCACCGCAGCTAAGTGTTTTTTTTTAAATTATTATTTCGTATTATTCGTTTCATATGTGTACTATTTGTCCGTTGAGGAAGGCTCTTTGCCGAAACGTTCGCTGTTGTGTTACGTCTTGTCAGGCCTACTAATACCCTGTTTTATTTATGTTATAAATTTACCTATTTAGAAGCCTGATTGCAGTCTCACCCACATTACTTTATGTCAACTCTAGCAGACGACTATACATTCTAAATAGTGATAAATAGAGATAAACTAAAAATTGATTAATTTAATTATGGTATATTCGATCGATCTGAAATTTTGATTCAATGCATTGACATCCAAGATCTATCTGTGTTAAAATTTTGAGATCTCTAGGACCATCAGAAGTGGTTTAATTTTACGTTACAAGATTTGAAGGAAGGATGGATGGATACAACATACAAACAGTGTGACTTAAATAAAAGCGTGTAAAAGACCCGAGGTTATTTCAATGTGATTTTTTAAAATTTCGCTATCCATCTGTGTGTGTGTTTATGTATGTGTGTGCACGTGTGTGAATCAGTGAAAGTGTGTGTGTGTGTTTTTTTGTTGTGAACTTAATGTGATGAAACGGTTTATTTTTATGTCTGATAATGTTGCGCCTCTAACAAAACTACGTATATACGTTTTTTTTTAAATACAGAATAAATATTGCTTTGCAAATTACATCTTTACACTGTTTTCTTTGTGTATTTTCGGGATGTATTTTAACCAGCCTTTCGAAAAATGTATTTCCTTTGATGTTTCTCCTGATGTCTACATGTATGTTCAACGTTAATCTATCTAAAGTTTTGTTTACAAACCATAGTCACCGTTTTTTTAGCGTAATATTTTAACAATATTTATATACTATTGTTTTCTTTATTTTCAAATACACAGAATCATTTTACCACTTTTCGTTATATCCTTAATATGCTGAATGTAACTATTCTATGTATTTGACATTTTAAAAGTTAGTTATAAATAATAAAATACCAATAACGTATTCAATGTATCAGAGAAAGAGAGCACATGAATGAAACCAAATACCAAACTCTATAGCCTAGCCCAGGGGTCGGGAAACCATGGCTCGCGAGCCAGATGTGGCTCTATTGATGGCTGCATCTGGCTCTCAGACATATGTTGGTTTATTTAAAAAAAAGTTTATTCAGATTCATTTGATCTACATATTAATAGCATATAAAAACAGCACAACAATGATATTAAACAGAATTCAGAGATATAATCATAGTACATTTAGTGTTTGCACATAATTACTCGAATTTTTCGTTTTAAACATAATGTATGGCTCTCACAGAACTACTTTTCTAAATATGTGGTGTTTATGGCTCTCACAGAATTACTTTTCTAAATATGTGGTGTTTATGGCTCTCACAGAATTACTTTTCTAAATATGTGGTGTTTATGGCTCTCACAGAATTACTTTTCTAAATATGTGGTGTTTATGGCTCTCACAGAATTACTTTTCTAAATATGTGGTGTTTATGGCTCTCACAGAATTACTTTTCTAAATATGTGGTGTTTATGGCTCTCACAGAATTACTTTTCTAAATATGTGGTGTTTATGGCTCTCACAGAATTACTTTTCTAAATATGTGGTGTTTATGGCTCTCACAGAATTACTTTTCTAAATATGTGGTGTTTATGGCTCTCACAGAATTACTTTTCTAAATATGTGGTGTTTATGGCTCTCACAGAATTACTTTTCTAAATATGTGGTGTTTATGGCTCTCACAGAATTACTTTTCTAAATATGTGGTGTTTATGGCTCTCACAGAATTACTTTTCTAAATATGTGGTGTTTATGGCTCTCACAGAATTACTTTTCTAAATATGTGGTGTTTATGGCTCTCACAGAATTACTTTTCCAAATATGTGGTGTTTATGGCTCTCACAGAATTACTTTTCTAAATATGTGGTGTTTATGGCTCTCACAGAATTACTTTTCTAAATATGTGGTGTTTATGGCTCTAACAGAATTACTTTTCTAAATATGTGGTGTTTATGGCTCTCACAGAATTACTTTTCTAAATATGTGGTGTTTATGGCTCTCACAGAATTACTTTTCTAAATATGTGGTGTTTATGGCTCTCACATAATTACTTTTCTAAGTATGTGGTGTTTATGGCTCTCACAGAATTACTTTTCTAAGTATGTGGTGTTTATGGCTCTCACAGAATTACTTTTCTAAGTATGTGGTGTTTATGGCTCTCACAGAATTACTTTTCTAAGTATGTGGTGTTTATGGCTCTCACAGAATTACTTTTCTAAATATGTGGTGTTTATGGCTCTCACAGAATTACTTTTCTAAATATGTGGTGTTTATGGCTCTCACATAACTACTTTTCTAAATATGTGGTGTTTATGGCTCTCACAGAATTACTTTTCTAAATATGTGGTGTTTATGGCTCTCTCAGAATCACTTTTCTAAATATGTTGTGTTTATGGCTCTCTCAGAATCACTTTTCTAAATATGTGGTGTTTATGGCTCTCACAGAATCACTTTTCTAAATATGTGGTGTTTATGGCTCTCTCAGAGAAAAAGTTTCCCGACCCCTGGCTTAGCCACTGTTAAAATTTACTTTTGCATAAATTAAGTTAAACATGCTAGGTAAGTTATATTTATAAATAGAAAAATGCATGAGCAAGTGATTAGTGGTGAAAGCAATGAAAATGATTCTTAGGTGGGAGATTTATTTTCCTTCGGTGCTTAAATAGTTTACGTGACTTTCTTTTTTCTGGATCGATTGCTCCATAAACTGTCCCAAGGAAATAGAAGGATTGAAAAAAAAAGTTCGGTACTGTTATAGACGAAATGGATTATATATATGAGTTATATGCACGGACCTAAGAGTGTGGGTAATAATAATAATAATAATAAATTGATAATTTTTATAGCGCTGTATCCCAGCAAGAAGCCGGGCTCACAGTGCTTTACATGGAGATAATAACATGAATATAATAATTAAATAAACTTTCTAGTAATAATAACCACATAAATGAAAGTACGTTCCACATAAGCTACGTTAATCATTAAAAATAATTGTTGTTTAATTTTGAAAATAAAATTTGAAAAGATGCGTCTTAAGTGCAGTCTTGAAGAGTAATAAGTGGAACAGTTTATTTTATAACGAGTTCACTTTCTGACCTTTTGAAATGCACCTTTTATTGGTGGGTGTAGGAGTCAATAATATCGCCCAACCCTGGGTGACATAAACACTATAGCTTAGCAACTTTTTTTTATACTTTTTGCATAAATTAAACTAAACCAGCAGGGTAAATTTTAAGCCCCGACCTTGCGTTTCAAAATGTTTCTTTAAATCAAAATAAAACCCATGCACACCTTACTTAAGCATCAAAATTCACATAAATAATATCTGGCTCATTAAAAAAATATCCCATTTGTTTGACTAAGGTCAAATGTCATGCCTAGACTGAAAATAGAAATAAGGTTTTGGACAGCTTTTCCCATAAAAAAAGATTCCTAAGAAATGTATTTAAGAGCTAACGAAAGCTAAAACATTTATTAAAAATATATATATTTAAATTTCTAGAACAATGCGTTTGCGTGGCACACAATTCGGGTATAAACTCTACGGTTCTTTAATGAATATATCTATTTAATGTAAAGACATATCGCGGGTATTACGACTTATATTTAGGTTCTAGCTTCAGAAAGTGCGTGCTCTGGCGAAAAAATACACTAACAGCAGCTGATATTGTGACACAACAGCTTGATTTTATTTGAGCAATATGATGCAACGAGGATAAAGTTTAGTATACTGTCTGATTTTATAGAAAAATGACGTGGTTTACTAAATGGCAGTTTTCTTTTAAACTGTATACACTTTCTTGAAAATAAAAGTTTTTAAAAAACTATTCTGATTTAATATCAAATGCCTACAAATATATGTTATATATTAAGGCCTTACCAAATATGTCATTTTATAAACTAAAAAGGCTACAATGAAAAAAGGCTTAAATATAAATACAAAGAAAAATAATCCGTTATTTTAGTGGAACAAGTATCTGCCAATTTATTGCTTTGTTAATACTAGAAGAAAAGAATGGGAAGTCATTTAAAATGACATAATAATTTATTAGAAAATCAATCTCTAGGAATTTAAAAAACAAACAAACATTGTTTTTATGTTATTATTCATGTGGAAAAAAATGTGTCTTTTAAACCAGTAAACCCTATTTCCACCCTCCAATAAGCATAAATATTCACATAAATATTATCTGGCTCAAACAATATCCTATTCGTGTTAAACTAATTTCATTCTTAAACGATATAATGGAATTGGTGTTTTTGAGAGCTTTTTCCTAGAACGAAACGAATCATATGTAAAGAATTTTTTTTATTAATGTGAAAAGAAAATGGGAAATTGTCCATTAGATTTTTATAACTGTTAGGGACCTATGATATTCTCGTGGAGCATATAGAGCAAAAAAAAAGTATGCGTCATTAAAGCAGAAATACTAACATTGATGGGTAATATTTAAATTCATCATACTTTCTATTTTCTTGACACACATATCGTGATTTTTATAAGGTTTGATTTATAACTACCCTAATTATCATGATGCATTTACACTCATTTTTAAGGGGAATTTGAGACCCTAAACCAAATATATTTATGTTATAATTGTGCCTACCCGTAGCATAGCACGGGCATTTCGCTTGTATAATAGTATTAGCCTTAAATAGTAAAAATTAATGACAAATTTTCACTAAAAAAATTAACTAAAAATTCACTAAAATTTTTTCATACGTGCACAGTGCACGTCATTAATGCTTCTACAAAATTTAAAAATGTTTAGGGTTAGATCATTTAACTAAGTATATCCACAAAAATAACGGTCTTCAAATTTGCATATCCGTAAATTGCTATTGTTGTTCATACTTCCCACAAATCAAATTTGTTATTGTTGTTCATACTTCCCACAAATCAAATTTGTTATTGTTGTTCATACTTCCCACAAATCAAATTTGTTATTGTTGTTCATACTACCTACAAATCAAATTTGTTATTGTTGTTCATACTACCTACAAAATCAAATTTGTTATTGTTGTTCATACTGGCCACAAATCAAATTTGTTATTGTTGTTCATACTGGCCACAAATCAAATTTGTTATTGTTGTTCATACTGGCCACAAATCAAATTTGTTATTGTTGTTCATACTGGACACAAATCAAATTTGTTATTGTTGTTCATACTGGCCACACATCAAATTTGTTATTGTTGTTCATACTGGCCACACATCAAATTTGTTATTGTTGTTCATACTTCCCACAAATCAAATTTGTTATTGTTGTTCATACTGGCCACACATCAAATTTGTTATTGTTGTTCATACTTCCCACAAATCAAATTTGTTATTGTTGTTCATACTACCTACACATCAAATTTGTTATTGTTGTTCATACTGGCCACAAATCAAATTTGTTATTGTTGTTCATACTGGCCACACATCAAATTTGTTATTGTTGTTCATACTGGCCACACATCAAATTTGTTATTGTTGTTCATACTGGCCAAACATCAAATTTGTTATTGTTGTTCATACTGGCCACACATCAAATTTGTTATTATTGTTCATACTGGCCACACATCAAATTTGTTATTGTTGTTCATACTACCCACAAATCAAATTTGTTATTGTTGTTCATACTGGCCACACATCAAATTTGTTATTGTTGTTCATACTGGCCACACATCAAATTTGTTATTGTTGTTCATACTACCTACAAATCAAATTTGTTATTGTTGTTCATACTGGCCACACATCAAATTTGTTATTGTTGTTCATACTGGCCACACATCAAAATTTGTTATTGTTGTTCTTACTGGCCACAAATCAAATTTGTTATTGTTGTTCATACTGGCCACACATCAAATTTGTTATTGTTGTTCATACTGGCCACACATCAAATTTGTTATTGTTGTTCATACTACCTACAAATCAAATTTGTTATTGTTGTTCATACTGGCCACACATCAAATTTGTTATTGTTGTTCATACTGGCCACAAATCAAATTTGTTATTGTTGTTCATACTTCCCACACATCAAATTTGTTATTGTTATTCATACTACCTACAAATCAAATTTGTTATTGTTGTTCATACTGGCCACAAATCAAATTTGTTATTGTTGTTCATACTTCCCACAAATCAAATTTTTTATTGTTGTTCATACTGGCCACAAATCAAATCTGTTATTGTTGTTCATAATTCCCACAAATTAAATTTGTTATTTTTGTTCATACTGGCCACAAATCAGATTTGTTATTGTTGTTCAAACTTCCCACAAATCAAATTTGTTATTGTTGTTCATACTACCTACAAATCAAATTTGTTATTATTGTTCATACTACCTACAAATAAAATTTGTTATTTTTGTTCATACTGGCCACACATCAAATTTGTTATTGTTGTTCATACTACCTACAAATCAAAAATGTTATTGTTGTTCATACTGGCCACAAATCAAATTTGTTATTGTTGTTCATACTGGCCACACATCAAATTTGTTATTGTTGTTCATACTGGCCACAAATCAAATTTGTTATTGTTGTTCATACTTCCCACACATCAAATTTGTTATTGTTGTTCATACTACCTACAAATCAAATTTGTTATTGTTGTTCATACTGGCCACAAATCAAATTTGTTATTGTTGTTCATACTTCCCACAAATCAAATTTGTTATTGTTGTTCATACTGGCCACAAATCAAATCTGTTATTGTTGTTCATAATTCCCACAAATTAAATTTGTTATTGTTGTTCATACTGGCCACAAATCAGATTTGTTATTGTTGTTCATACTTCCCACAAATCAAATTTGTTATTGTTGTTCATACTACCTACAAATCAAATTTGTTATTGTTGTTCATACTACCTACAAATAAAATTTGTTATTTTTGTTCATACTGGCCACACATCAAATTTGTTATTTTTGTTCATACTACCTACAAATCAAATTTGTTATTGTTGTTCATACTGGCCACAAATCAAATTTGTTATTGTTGTTCATACTGGCCACACATCAAATTTGTTATTGTTGTTCATACTGGCCACACATCAAATTTGTTATTGTTGTTCATACTACCTACAAATCAAATTTGTTATTGTTGTTCATACTGGCCACAAATCAAATTTGTTATTGTTGTTCATACTTCCCACACATCAAATTTGTTATTGTTGTTCATACTGGCCACACATCAAATTTGTTATTGTTGTTCATACTGGCCACAAATCAAATTTGTTATTGTTGTTCATACTTCCCACAAATCAAATTTGTTATTGTTGTTCATACTGGCCACAAATCAAATTTGTTATTGTTGTTCATACTGGCCACAAATCAAATTTGTTATTGTTGTTCATACTGGCCACACATCAAATTTGTTATTATTGTTCATACTGGCCACAAATCAAATTTGTTATTGTTGTTCATACTACCCAGAAATCAAATTTGTTATTGTTGTTCATACTGGCCACAAATCAAATTTGTTATTGTTGTTCATACTGCCACAAATCAAATTTGTTATTGTTGTTCATACTGCCACAAATCAAATTTGTTATTGTTGTTCATACTGGCCACAAATCAAATTTGTTATTGTTGTTCATACTCCCACAATCAAATTTGTTATTGTTGTTCATACTCCCACAAATCAAATTTGTTATTGTTGTTCATACTGGCCACACATCAAATTTGTTATTGTTGTTCATACTAGCCACAAATCAAATTTGTTATTGTTGTTCATACTACCACAAATCAAATTTGTTATTGTTGTTCATACTGGCCACACATCAAATTTGTTATTGTTGTTCATACTACCTACAAATCAAATTTGTTATTTTTGTTCATACTGGCCACACATCAAATTTGTTATTGTTGTTCATACTACCTACAAATCAAATTTGTTATTGTTGTTCATACTGACCACACATCAAATTTGTTATTGTTGTTCATACTTCCCCACAAATCAAATTTGTTATTGTTGTTCATACTTCCCACAAATCAAATTTGTTATTGTTGTTCATACTTCCCACAAATCAAATTTGTTATTGTTGTTCATACTGGCCACACATCAAATTTGTTATTGTTGTTCATACTACCTACAAATCAAATTTGTTATTGTTGTTCATACTGGCCACAAATCAAATTTGTTATTGTTGTTCATACTGGCCACAAATCAAATTTGTTATTGTTGTTCATACTGGCCACAAATCAAATTTGTTATTGTTGTTCATACTGGCCACAAATCAAATTTGTTATTGTTGTTCATACTGGCCACACATCAAATTTGTTATTGTTGTTCATACTGGCCACACATCAAATTTGTTATTGTTGTTCATACTTCCCACAAATCAAATTTGTTATTGTTGTTCATACTGGCCACACATCAAATTTGTTATTGTTGTTCATACTGGCCCACAAATCAAATTTGTTATTGTTGTTCATACTGACCTACACATCAAATTTGTTATTGTTGTTCATACTGGCCACAAATCAAATTTGTTATTGTTGTTCATACTGGCCACACATCAAATTTGTTATTGTTGTTCATACTGGCCACACATCAAATTTGTTATTGTTGTTCATACTGGCCACACATCAAATTTGTTATTGTTGTTCATACTGGCCACACATCAAATTTGTTATTGTTGTTCATACTGGCCACACATCAAATTTGTTATTGTTGTTCATACTACCCACAAATCAAATTTGTTATTGTTGTTCATACTGGCCACACATCAAATTTGTTATTGTTGTTCATACTGGCCACACATCAAATTTGTTATTGTTGTTCATACTACCTACAAATCAAATTTGTTATTGTTGTTCATACTGGCCACACATCAAATTTGTTATTGTTGTTCATACTGGCCACACATCAAATTTGTTATTGTTGTTCATACTGGCCACAAATCAAATTTGTTATTGTTGTTCATACTGGCCACACATCAAATTTGTTATTGTTGTTCATACTGGCCACACATCAAATTTGTTATTGTTGTTCATACTACCTACAAATCAAATTTGTTATTGTTGTTCATACTGGCCACAAATCAAATTTGTTATTGTTGTTCATACTGGCCACACATCAACTTTGTTATTGTTGTTCATACTGGCCACAAATCAAATTTGTTATTGTTGTTCATACTGGCCACACATCAAATTTGTTATTGTTGTTCATACTGGCCACAAATCAAATTTGTTATTGTTGTTCATACTTCCCACACATCAAATTTGTTATTGTTATTCATACTACCTACAAATCAAATTTGTTATTGTTGTTCATACTGGCCACAAATCAAATTTGTTATTGTTGTTCATACTTCCCACAAATCAAATTTTTTATTGTTGTTCATACTGGCCACAAATCAAATCTGTTATTGTTGTTCATAATTCCCACAAATTAAATTTGTTATTTTTGTTCATACTGGCCACAAATCAGATTTGTTATTGTTGTTCAAACTTCCCACAAATCAAATTTGTTATTGTTGTTCATACTACCTACAAATCAAATTTGTTATTGTTGTTCATACTTCCCACAAATCAAATTTGTTATTGTTGTTCATACTGGCCACAAATCAAATTTGTTATTGTTGTTCATACTGGCCACAAATCAAATTTGTTATTGTTGTTCATACTGGCCACAAATCAAATTTGTTATTGTTGTTCATACTGGCCACACATCAAATTTGTTATTGTTGTTCATACTGGCCACAAATCAAATTTGTTATTGTTGTTCATACTGCCACACATCAAATTTGTTATTGTTGTTCATACTGCCACAAATCAAATTTGTTATTGTTGTTCATACTGGCCACAAATCAAATTTGTTATTGTTGTTCATACTTCCCACAAATCAAATTTGTTATTGTTGTTCATACTGGCCACAAATCAAATTTGTTATTGTTGTTCATACTGCCCACAAATCAAATTTGTTATTGTTGTTCATACTGGCCACACATCAAATTTGTTATTGTTGTTCATACTGGCCACACATCAAATTTGTTATTGTTGTTCATACTGGCCACACATCAAATTTGTTATTGTTGTTCATACTGGCCACACATCAAATTTGTTATTGTTGTTCATACTGGCCACACATCAAATTTGTTATTGTTGTTCATACTACCCACAAATCAAATTTGTTATTGTTGTTCATACTGGCCACAAATCAAATTTGTTATTGTTGTTCATACTGGCCACACATCAAATTTGTTATTGTTGTTCATACTGGCCACACATCAAATTTGTTATTGTTGTTCATACTGCCACACATCAAATTTGTTATTGTTGTTCATACTGGCCACACATCAAATTTGTTATTGTTGTTCATACTGGCCACACATCAAATTTGTTATTGTTGTTCATACTGGCCACACATCAAATTTGTTATTGTTGTTCATACTGGCCACACATCAAATTTGTTATTGTTGTTCATACTACCTACAAATCAAATTTGTTATTGTTGTTCATACTGGCCACACATCAAATTTGTTATTGTTGTTCATACTGGCCACAAATCAAATTTGTTATTGTTGTTCATACTTCCCACACATCAAATTTGTTATTGTTATTCATACTACCTACAAATCAAATTTGTTATTGTTGTTCATACTGGCCACAAATCAAATTTGTTATTGTTGTTCATACTTCCCACAAATCAAATTTTTTATTGTTGTTCATACTGGCCACAAATCAAATCTGTTATTGTTGTTCATAATTCCCACAAATTAAATTTGTTATTTTTGTTCATACTGGCCACAAATCAGATTTGTTATTGTTGTTCAAACTTCCCACAAATCAAATTTGTTATTGTTGTTCATACTACCTACAAATCAAATTTGTTATTATTGTTCATACTACCTACAAATAAAATTTGTTATTTTTGTTCATACTGGCCACACATCAAATTTGTTATTGTTGTTCATACTACCTACAAATCAAAAATGTTATTGTTGTTCATACTGGCCACAAATCAAATTTGTTATTGTTGTTCATACTGGCCACACATCAAATTTGTTATTGTTGTTCATACTGGCCACAAATCAAATTTGTTATTGTTGTTCATACTTCCCACACATCAAATTTGTTATTGTTGTTCATACTACCTACAAATCAAATTTGTTATTGTTGTTCATACTGGCCACAAATCAAATTTGTTATTGTTGTTCATACTTCCCACAAATCAAATTTGTTATTGTTGTTCATACTGGCCACAAATCAAATTTGTTATTGTTGTTCATACTTCCCACAAATCAAATTTGTTATTGTTGTTCATACTGGCCACAAATCAAATTTGTTATTGTTGTTCATACTTCCCACAAATCAAATTTGTTATTGTTGTTCATACTACCTACAAATCAAATTTGTTATTGTTGTTCATACTACCTACAAATAAAATTTGTTATTTTTGTTCATACTGGCCACACATCAAATTTGTTATTTTTGTTCATACTACCTACAAATCAAATTTGTTATTGTTGTTCATACTGGCCACAAATCAAATTTGTTATTGTTGTTCATACTGGCCACACATCAAATTTGTTATTGTTGTTCATACTGGCCACACATCAAATTTGTTATTGTTGTTCATACTACCTACAAATCAAATTTGTTATTGTTGTTCATACTGGCCACAAATCAAATTTGTTATTGTTGTTCATACTTCCCACACATCAAATTTGTTATTGTTGTTCATACTGGCCACACATCAAATTTGTTATTGTTGTTCATACTGGCCACAAATGAAATTTGTTATTGTTGTTCATACTTCCCACAAATCAAATTTGTTATTGTTGTTCATACTGGCCACAAATCAAATTTGTTATTGTTGTTCATACTGGCCACAAATCAAATTTGTTATTGTTGTTCATACTGGCCACACATCAAATTTGTTATTATTGTTCATACTGGCCACAAATCAAATTTGTTATTGTTGTTCATACTACCCAGAAATCAAATTTGTTATTGTTGTTCATACTGGCCACAAATCAAATTTTTTATTGTTGTTAATACTTCCCACAAATCAAATTTGTTATTGTTGTTCATACTGGCCACAAATCAAATTTGTTATTGTTGTTCATACTTCCCACAAATCAAATTTGTTATTGTTGTTCATACTGGCCACACATCAAATTTGTTATTGTTGTTCATACTAGCCACAAATCAAATTTGTTATTGTTGTTCATACTAACCACACATCAAATTTGTTATTGTTGTTCATACTGGCCACACATCAAATTTGTTATTGTTGTTCTTACTACCTACAAATCAAATTTGTTATTTTTGTTCATACTGGCCACACATCAAATTTGTTATTGTTGTTCATACTACCTACAAATCAAATTTGTTATTGTTGTTCATACTGACCACACATCAAATTTGTTATTGTTGTTCATACTTCCCCCAAATCAAATTTGTTATTGTTGTTCATACTTCCCACAAATTAAATTTGTTATTGTTGTTCATACTTCCCACAAATCAAATTTGTTATTGTTGTTCATACTGGCCACACATCAAATTTGTTATTGTTGTTCATACTACCTACAAATCAAATTTGTTATTGTTGTTCATACTGGCCACAAATCAAATTTGTTATTGTTGTTCATACTGGCCACAAATCAAATTTGTTATTGTTGTTCATACTGGCCACAAATCAAATTTGTTATTGTTGTTCATACTGGCCACAAATCAAATTTGTTATTGTTGTTCATACTGGCCACAAATCAAATTTGTTATTGTTGTTCATACTGGCCACACATCAAATTTGTTATTGTTGTTCATACTTCCCACAAATCAAATTTGTTATTGTTGTTCATACTGGCCACACATCAAATTTGTTATTGTTGTTCATACTTCCCACAAATCAAATTTGTTATTGTTGTTCATACTACCCACACATCAAATTTGTTATTGTTGTTCATACTGGCCACAAATCAAATTTGTTATTGTTGTTCATACTGGCCACACATCAAATTTGTTATTGTTGTTCATACTGGCCACACATCAAATTTGTTATTGTTGTTCATACTGGCCACAAATCAAATTTGTTATTGTTGTTCATACTGGCCACACATCAAATTTGTTATTGTTGTTCATACTGGCCACACATCAAATTTGTTATTGTTGTTCATACTTCCCACAAATCAAATTTGTTATTGTTGTTCATACTGGCCACACATCAAATTTGTTATTGTTGTTCATACTGGCCACACATCAAATTTGTTATTGTTGTTCATACTACCTACAAATCAAATTTGTTATTGTTGTTCATACTGGCCACACATCAAATTTGTTATTGTTGTTCATACTGGCCACACATCAAATTTGTTATTGTTGTTCATACTGGCCACAAATCAAATTTGTTATTGTTGTTCATACTGGCCACACATCAAATTTGTTATTGTTGTTCATACTGGCCACACATCAAATTTGTTATTGTTGTTCATACTACCTACAAATCAAATTTGTTATTGTTGTTCATACTGGCCACAAATCAAATTTGTTATTGTTGTTCATACTGGCCACACATCAAATTTGTTATTGTTGTTCATACTGGCCACAAATCAAATTTGTTATTGTTGTTCATACTGGCCACACATCAAATTTGTTATTGTTGTTCATACTGGCCACAAATCAAATTTGTTATTGTTGTTCATACTTCCCACACATCAAATTTGTTATTGTTATTCATACTACCTACAAATCAAATTTGTTATTGTTGTTCATACTGGCCACAAATCAAATTTGTTATTGTTGTTCATACTTCCCACAAATCAAATTTTTTATTGTTGTTCATACTGGCCACAAATCAAATCTGTTATTGTTGTTCATAATTCCCACAAATTAAATTTGTTATTTTTGTTCATACTGGCCACAAATCAGATTTGTTATTGTTGTTCAAACTTCCCACAAATCAAATTTGTTATTGTTGTTCATACTACCTACAAATCAAATTTGTTATTATTGTTCATACTACCTACAAATAAAATTTGTTATTTTTGTTCATACTGGCCACACATCAAATTTGTTATTGTTGTTCATACTACCTACAAATCAAAAATGTTATTGTTGTTCATACTGGCCACAAATCAAATTTGTTATTGTTGTTCATACTGGCCACACATCAAATTTGTTATTGTTGTTCATACTGGCCACAAATCAAATTTGTTATTGTTGTTCATACTTCCCACACATCAAATTTGTTATTGTTGTTCATACTACCTACAAATCAAATTTGTTATTGTTGTTCATACTGGCCACAAATCAAATTTGTTATTGTTGTTCATACTTCCCACAAATCAAATTTGTTATTGTTGTTCATACTGGCCACAAATCAAATCTGTTATTGTTGTTCATAATTCCCACAAATTAAATTTGTTATTGTTGTTCATACTGGCCACAAATCAGATTTGTTATTGTTGTTCATACTTCCCACAAATCAAATTTGTTATTGTTGTTCATACTACCTACAAATCAAATTTGTTATTGTTGTTCATACTACCTACAAATAAAATTTGTTATTTTTGTTCATACTGGCCACACATCAAATTTGTTATTTTTGTTCATACTACCTACAAATCAAATTTGTTATTGTTGTTCATACTGGCCACAAATCAAATTTGTTATTGTTGTTCATACTGGCCACACATCAACTTTGTTATTGTTGTTCATACTGGCCACACATCAAATTTGTTATTGTTGTTCATACTACCTACAAATCAAATTTGTTATTGTTGTTCATACTGGCCACAAATCAAATTTGTTATTGTTGTTCATACTTCCCACACATCAAATTTGTTATTGTTGTTCATACTGGCCACACATCAAATTTGTTATTGTTGTTCATACTGGCCACAAATGAAATTTGTTATTGTTGTTCATACTTCCCACAAATCAAATTTGTTATTGTTGTTCATACTGGCCACAAATCAAATTTGTTATTGTTGTTCATACTGGCCACAAATCAAATTTGTTATTGTTGTTCATACTGGCCACACATCAAATTTGTTATTGTTGTTCATACTGGCCACAAATCAAATTTGTTATTGTTGTTCATACTACCCACAAATCAAATTTGTTATTGTTGTTCATACTGGCCACAAATCAAATTTGTTATTGTTGTTCATACTTCCCACAAATCAAATTTGTTATTGTTGTTCATACTGCCCACAAATCAAATTTGTTATTGTTGTTCATACTTCCCACAAATCAAATTTGTTATTGTTGTTCATACTGGCCACACATCAAATTTGTTATTGTTGTTCATACTAGCCACAAATCAAATTTGTTATTGTTGTTCATACTAACCACACATCAAATTTGTTATTGTTGTTCATACTGGCCACACATCAAATTTGTTATTGTTGTTCTTACTACCTACAAATCAAATTTGTTATTTTTGTTCATACTGGCCACACATCAAATTTGTTATTGTTGTTCATACTACCTACAAATCAAATTTGTTATTGTTGTTCATACTGACCACACATCAAATTTGTTATTGTTGTTCATACTGGCCCACACATCAAATTTGTTATTGTTGTTCATACTACCTACAAATCAAATTTGTTATTGTTGTTCATACTGGCCACACATCAAATTTGTTATTGTTGTTCATACTGGCCACAAATCAAATTTGTTATTGTTGTTCATACTACCCACAAATCAAATTTGTTATTGTTGTTCATACTGGCCACAAATCAAATTTGTTATTGTTGTTCATACTGGCCACAAATCAAATTTGTTATTGTTGTTCATACTTCCCACAAATCAAATTTGTTATTGTTGTTCATACTTCCCACAAATCAAATTTGTTATTGTTGTTCATACTACCTACAAATCAAATTTGTTATTGTTGTTCATACTGGCCACACATCAAATTTGTTATTGTTGTTCATACTGGCCACACATCAAATTTGTTATTGTTGTTCATACTGGCCACAAATCACACATCAAATTTGTTATTGTTGTTCATACTACCTACAAATCAAATTTGTTATTGTTGTTCATACTGGCCACACATCAATTTGTTATTGTTGTTCATACTGGCCACACATCAAATTTGTTATTGTTGTTCATACTACCTACAAATCAAATTTGTTATTGTTGTTCATACTGGCCACACATCAAATTTGTTATTGTTGTTCATACTGGCCACAAATCAAATTTGTTTTTGTTGTTCATACTACCCACAAATCAAATTTGTTATTGTTGTTCATACTGGCCACAAATCAAATTTGTTATTGTTGTTCATACTGGCCACAAATCAAATTTGTTATTGTTGTTCATACTTCCCACAAATCAAATTTGTTATTGTTGTTCATACTTCCCACAAATCAAATTTGTTATTGTTGTTCATACTACCTACAAATCAAATTTGTTATTGTTGTTCATACTGGCCACACATCAAATTTGTTATTGTTGTTCATACTGGCCACACATCAAATTTGTTATTGTTGTTCATACTGGCCACAAATCACACATCAAATTTGTTATTGTTGTTCATACTACCTACAAATCAAATTTGTTATTGTTGTTCATACTTCCCACAAATCAAATTTGTTATTGTTGTTCATACTGGCCACACATCAAATTTGTTATTGTTGTTCATACTACCTACAAATCAAATTTGTTATTGTTGTTCATACTACCTACAAATCAAATTTGTTATTGTTGTTCATACTGGCCACAAATCAAATTTGTTATTGTTGTTCATACTGGCCACACATCAAATTTGTTATTGTTGTTCATACTGGCCACAAATCAAATTTGTTATTGTTGTTCATACTGGCCACACATCAAATTTGTTATTGTTGTTCATACTGGCCACAAATCAAATTTGTTATTGTTGTTCATACTGGCCACAAATCAAATTTGTTATTGTTGTTCATACTGGCCACACATCAAATTTGTTATTGTTGTTCATACTACCCACAAATCAAATTTGTTATTGTTGTTCATACTGGCCACACATCAAATTTGTTATTGTTGTTCATACTACCCACAAATCAAATTTGTTATTGTTGTTCATACTGGCCACACATCAAATTTGTTATTGTTGTTCATACTGGCCACAAATCAAA
>CALYLW010000435.1:209290-335031 GCA_944989445.1 Ampullaceana balthica
ATTGTTGTTAGCCAGCGTACACGGGGCGTTGTTGCGTTTGAAATTGGAACAAGACGATGTTATACTAAATACAATTATGTTATCTGTTAAATATCTCAAAACAAGATTATCAGTAATCGATTACAAGTAGAAATTCTTTTTTACTCTGTAAGATTGTTCCTGTTAAAGTGATTTTAAACAACTTTTTTTAATGAATTATTTTTAACCCCACCCCTCTTTTTCTAACGCCAATTTATTAACGTATACTCAAGTTTTCTTATTAGCAACATTGGTGACATCCCGTGTCTTCACTTTCATTTCCTCCAAGAATTGCCGTTTTAGTGAGGTGTAGCGTTTCATTACACACATTAATATAATAAAAGTTAATAAAATATATCCCCCCCCCCAAAATTATAATAATAATAACAAACATGGTTAAATGAAAATTCTTGAAAAATCGAATTTATGATCTACCACACACCACTTCTGTCCCTCGGCAGCTTGCATCTGCCACCAAAGTTTTTTGACATTTCGAAAAATGGCCGCATACAGGAACAACAACACCATGTGTTATTGTATCGAAATATTGTACATTCTTTATAAAGGTGTATTTAAGTAAAATAACGAGAACGAGGCTAATAGGCTGATAGCAAGATATTTTGGCTGTCTTAAACTTTTTTCTGGGTGTACTTCTTGTGCCTTGATGTCCGCCATCGTCGCTGATTTGGTGAAGCTAAACTTTTCGCCACCCCAGACCTGAGTCATGCTGTAGGAGTAAATCTATAAGTCGAGGGAGCTAAGATGTTACGGTGATTCAAAGGTAGATAATGCCTTTTATTGACTTCCGTGCTAAATATTTGTCAGCCTGTGAGACGCAAGGGGAGATGTTGTTCGTCCGTCGATTCGACGAAGACCACTCTAGTCATCCGAGGGTTGCTGGGACTGGCCTTGTTTGTGCGTGCGCAGATGGCTGATGAGGCCGATCCTAGCACTGAAGGTTCAGGAACAGAAGGGACAAGGGACGAGTGGGACATCTCCAGGAGGGTTGACAGCACGGGCATTTCGGGCTTGCCTCTTCTTTTCTGCGGAGGTGATCCTGTTTGCCTCGCATGACCTGGCACCTTCGTGGATGGAAGAACGCCAGGTGTAACGGTCGATTGCAGCAAGTTCCCACGTGTCTGGGTTTATGGCAAACGCTTTCAGTGAGACTTTCAGTGTGTCTTTGTAGCGTTTCTTTTGCCCACCGTGGGACCGCTGGCCATGCTGGAGCTCGCCATAGAAGAGTCTCTTTGGCAGTCTCTCGTCTGGCATTCAGACCACGTGCCCTGCCCAACGAAGCTGGGACTGCATCAGGAGTGTGAATATGCTGGGGAGACCTGCCTTGGTCGGTATCACTGTGTCTGGTATTTTATCCTGCCACTTTATGCCGAGGATCTTCCTGAGGCTTGTTGAATGAAAGTGGTTAAGCTTCCTAGCATGGCGCTGATACACAGTCCATGTTTCACAATGAGACTGAGACAACGTGGTTAGGTACCAAGTGGACAGGAGCTCTAAAATAAGCCTCCTACCGGTCTGCCCTTGCCGGAAAGCGGAAACATACATAATTTTACGTGATGGTGTCACCCCTTGTGATAGTGCCACCCTGTGCGGTCCCCAACCCCTACACCCCCTGACGTGACGCCTCTGTCTTTTGATCTTTTAATAGCACATAACTTTGGCTGTTTCGTCAAAGGGTATATCCATTATTGGGAATAATGTTACTGAACTCTGCAAGGTCAAGGGCCCATTCAGTGATTTGCAAGCTTATGATGGCAGTAGAATAGAAACACTTTGACCATGTTTAGCTTCCATGCTCGGGGACAGAAATACAGTGACTATAGATCATGTGGGTCTAGACATGTTGAAAGGTTTTGTCTACGTAGTTCCTCCAAACATGACGAAGGTGGAATTACAGGAAATGTTCTTCTTCCTCAGTCAACAGAGGACAGATAGAATGTGTTATATGGACAGGAACAAGGAACCATTGTTTCCTATCGCGTCATCAAGAATCTGATTATTTCTTTTCAAAATTTACAACTAAATCTTACTTCTAATAGCAGACTGAAGGTCAAAGAAACATTGGACCCAACTATGTAACAACAATTATGTGTTGTTTTATTTTGAAAAGTGTGGCTATAGATCAATTTAATATTTCAGTGTTTATCTTATCTTATCTATACAGACGCTCCTTCTATGCAGAAGATAGTTGCGTCCACAGACCATGACAGATGATCTGTTGGCAAGTGATGCAGCATTCACAGGCCACGGCTTTGTGGGTTCCACGCATTACCCAGCCGCCTAACTACATGTTAGTGTTAGGTACCCATTCGGAGCGGGGTGACTCAGGGACGCCCTAGGCCCCGGGAACAAACCCTTGCCTTCACACGGATTCGAACCCGTGACCAACACTTTCTCCAAAAAATGTCTAGTATTTAATACATTTTTTAATATTATATTAATTAAGATCTTTTAGTTTTTAACGCACTTTTCAATTGTTAACCTTCATTATTTCATGCACTCCAAAATTAATAAATTAGTATTTAATATGCCAAAAACGGCTTAACTGACATGTAAGTCTTCAGTGCGGTCTTCAAAACTTCATCCTAGGCTCACATTTGGTACAATCCAGACGAGAACTGAAACTTTACGGTATATGCCTACAGGCTTCGTCCCTACTGACATGCCTATTGGTCATTAACAACACACAAGACACAGCCTCAGCTGCTTGACTATGTGACTCAGCAATCTCTCCTGTAATACGTCACAAACAATGTTCCCTTTATGGCTAGTTGTTCCGTATGCAGAGTTTAAAACTCGTGTGAAAAGTTGCATAGCATACATTTTATGTGCTATATTTTATACAAAATAATTATGGTGCTGATATTTCCCACTAAAACAACCAGGAGTGTAGATATAATATTTTGGCCCATTGGATAACTCCCCCATCCAATTTATTACACTTGTACACTTATAATATAACTAATGTATTACCCGTAAAAAATGACGGACGTTTTCAAAATAAATACATTTCAGCTGAAATCTATTTATTTTGAAAAAAATACGCATCAGAATAACAAATAATGTAATACAGAACTTTTATTTTATTTCATTTATTTTATTATTGAACAATTTTATGTGAAACGTTCGAAAAGAGTTATTTTTTGGTGCAGCAATTTGGTGCGCTGCTTTCTAAAATTAGTAGCGTCACGGACAGACAGACGGGACGTGACATATATTGCAAATTATGTATGTTGATTCAATGTCGTGAACCCAAGTTCGCCGCCCCTGTGCCTCGCTTACATTTGTACCCCGGCGTCTTTGCTATACGCCTTTGATTACAGCTGTTTATCTTCTCCAAGTGAGCTGTTCAAACTCAAAGTACACATACATTCATAAAAATTGGTTGGCATTGTCTTTATATATAGTTCTTTGATACATATACTATCACATAGTCTTTATATATAGTTCTTTGATACATATACTATCACATAGTCTTTATATATAGTTCTTTGATACATATACTATCACATTATCTTTATATATAGTTCTTTGATACATATACTATCACATAGTCTTTATATATAGTTCTTTGATACATATACTATCACATTGTCTTTATATATAGTTCTTTGATACATATACTATCACATTGTCTTTATATATAGTTCTTTGATACATATACTATCACATAGTCTTTATATATAGTTCTTTGATACATATACTATCACATTGTCTTTATATGTAGTTCTTTGATACATATACTATCACATAGTCTTTATATTTTTTGAGGTTGTCAAAGTTAATCTGAGAGCTGAAAATGTCTTTTATTTTTTGTATAAGTAGAGCCGTTTGTTAAATAACGGGGAAGGACAGTATGGGGCTGAATATACTGGATATAACACTCAAACAAAGCTATATCACATGTTTGAAGTGTGTGATATTATTGCAATGTTAATCAGTATTTCCTGTAATGTAAATTGTATCTACATCCATTCGATATAAAAGGTTAGAGAGACCAATTCACTTACAATTATTAATTTTCCAACAGTAGCATAGATAACTAATAAGGAATTGACATTCATCTTACAGCCCAACTAGATGCACTTTCAGGTAGTTGAAAAAACGAAATTTAAGCAGTGAACGAAATTTCTAGATTTAATACGTTACAGTTTTGCTGGTGCATGACTCGCGGTGTGATAACTTAATTTAGCGTCAATGGGAAAAGGGGAACAAAGATTTAAAACTTTGCATTATTGTGATTATCAGATTACTTCCCTTAGATGTATTTTAAACTTTTTAAAAAAAATTAAATAATAATAATGACAAACTTTTATGAAGTATATGTAAATGCACCAAAGTGCACATTTTTTTTGCTAAGTATACATTTGTATACCTTAAGGCAAAAATAGCTATTAATTACTATTTTACATTAGTCAAAGTGCTTTTTTAATGAAAAAATTGATATTTCAATGGATTTTAAACTTTTTTTTTATAAATGAAATCTATTTTCAAAAATATTTTCCGTTCAAATTTCAAGGCCGTGAATATAAGTCGGTTATACTTACAATTAAAATTAAGCAATTACTCAATATTAAAAGTATAACAAAGTTTAATTACTTTTCTCAAATACCTCTTATAAAATAAGAGATACTTTATTTACTAATTCCCCTTTGTTTACATTGAAATGGCTAAGTTGTGACTTAATTACAAACCCAATGGACACCTCTTCCTGTATTCTATCATATTATAAAAATAACTCGAGGGAATGTGCTAATGGTTAAACTAATGGTACAGTTTTTTAAAGCCAAGAAATGACATTTTAAAATATTGTTTACATTCTAAAAAAAATTTAATTTAACTTTTGTAAGGGTTGTTTTCAAGGATTTTTTTAAAAAGCTTAAATTTAATATATAAATTTTAAATATAGTCGGTCTACAATACGCTTTTTTGTTTCTATTTTCCTCTTCTTTCTAATGATAATTTTATTGAAAGATACCTTTCCTTTTACTTGTTAATTTACTGATGTTGTGATACTCATTAAGTTCTCATTAAACGACATTTAATGAATAGTACCATCTTCTTGAAATACTAGATACACATATTAAACTTTAAAAAGAAAAATCCGCAATTTGGTGCGCACCGACAGTGCCGCACCGGATTGACGTCACATCCCGTGACTTCCCGTCTTAGGGACGATGCAATGAAATTCAAAATAATGCCTAGGAAATCCAACAAATGGCGATAAACAACATCACAAGGGGTCCTCACGGGATACCGGAATTCCAGTGGATTTTAGGGAATCTTTAGATTTTTAAGGTCTGTAATAATTAGCGATCTCTGACATCCACAATGTCCAACCACGTCTGGCACATCTGTCGTGACATCCTGGCGAGAGATTTCAGCCACAGATGATTCACGTGGATGGTCCGCAGAGTCTCAGAAATGGTCAAATAAATTTAGTCAGGTGATTTCGGCCAATCGTCGTCGCGAATTTCATCTCAGATATGGCTTCGGGTACTCTGGTCATTTCAGACAGAGACGCAGAAGGCCAAAAGCCGACTAGCCAAGACGAGTTCATACTCGAACAGGTCCTGGGTCTCACGAGCACCTCCTGTCACGCGCTGGCCCACAGTCCCACATCCGGGGTCGTGGCGTTCCCAGCGGCCTGCATGCTTGTGCTGCTTGACCCCAAAACTAACGACCAGAAGTTTATGGAGAGCCCCACCGTGCATTGCATCTCTTGCGTTAGCTTCACTGAAGATGGGCGGTTGTTGGCTTTTGGCGAGCACGGACTGAAGCCACACATCTCGGTTTGGCTTGTGAAAGAACACAAAGAATACAGTAAGTTTATCGTGGACCACTCGGTGGGGATAAGGGCCATCGCGTTCCATCCCAAATCCGCATTCCTGGTGGCTCTCGGAAACTGTGACTTAAACATCGGGGTTTGGGACTACGTCCGCGGGCGCAAAATGGCCCTGACGAAATGGCAAACGTCACCGCTCGCGATGACCATACCAAGACCGGGGACGTACGTGGCGGTGTGTGGTCATCGGAAGGTGACCCTTTTCAACATTGACCGCATCGACTCCAACACGCATGAGACGAATGTGTTCCAGGACAGGAAAGCGGTGCTCCTGGGCAGGCAGAGCGAGTACACGTTCGTGGACATCGCCAGCGGACGGAACAAGCACGAGCGGGAGGTGTACACCGTGACCAGCTGCGGTTTCCTGTGTGAGATCAAGATGGGGGACATCGTCATTGACAAGGCGTCCAAGGTGGACACGCGGGCCTACGTCGTCAGGTACGCGATGGACCACGTTTTTGTCGGATGCCGCGAGGGAGTCGTGAAGATCTGCAACCCGGACACGTTGAATGTAGAGGCGGCGGTGTCGGTGAACCAGCTGCTAGGGCCAGACGGCTTCACACGAATCGCAGGTAACCAAGTCCCTGACACCACGGCCATCACCATCAACGAGAAGGACTCGATCGTCACCTGCATTTTCTCGGACGGCAGCATGCACTCGTGGCAGATCAACAGCTTCAAGGATACCATCGTCTGCTCCATGATTTTACCGCCGACGAAACACAAACCGAACGGAGCGGGGTACGAAGCTGGTCTCGGAGAACAGGCTTACAAGGCCGGTATATTGAGGTCGCTCGTGGGATCCAACGAGAAAGCGAAGAGGTCAAAGGCATTTGATTCGGTCACCATGTCCGACAAGGCTCAGAAGCACCACGGCGTTCTTAACTTTAAGGCCAGCAAGTCGCGCTTCCAGCAAGCTAATGCCGTACAGTTCACCCCCGACGGTAAGGACATCATATGCGGTAACGATGCCGGCGAGATAAAGGTGTATGACGCCGCATCAGGTTTCTTACGCAGGGTTATCGAAGCCCACAGCTCTCAGGTCACGTGCATAGAGCTCATGTACGATGACGAGTACCAGCTCGTCTGCAGTGGAGGCCGGGATAGGATCATCTTCGTCCTGAACGCGAAGACCGATTTCGGCTTGGTCCAAGTATTGTGCGACCACTCGGCTGCCATAACAGCGTTAAGTCTAGTTCACAACAGCGGCCTCCTGACCTTGGTGTCTGCCGCTGCCGACAACGTTATCTTAGTGCGCAGGGCACTGCCCGGGAGTACGCTGAAATTCACAATAACGGGTGAAATAGCCGAGGCCAGATACAACAAATCGTTTAACGTCACGAGTGAGTACATCGTAACCGGAGCGGGAAACGGGGGGATAAAGCTATGGAAGGCCGATCCCGTGTTTAGCGGAAAGCCGACCAAGATGATTCCTTGTACACAGAAATGCAGCAGTGGTCACAGGGCCATGGCGATTGACCCTTCGGGCAGTTTCCTGGCCATCACACAATGCCCTGGCCAAATTACCGTCTATCACCTACAGACGGGTCAGCCGGTAGCTTCACTGTCCAGCCAAAATGACGTCAACTCCGTAAAATTTTCAAACGATCTGAGATACATGATCAGCTCTACGTCCAACGGCTGCTCTCTAGTGTGGCGGCTGCCGGAAAGAATGACGGAATTCATGAGATCCAAGCAGGAGAAAACCTACCAGATCGAAATGGCCAGAGAAATCTCTTACGAGACCTACGTCTCGTGTCTGAGGGTGTGCCAGGAGGTGCCAGACGACGACGGACCACATCAGAACGATTCTCACAACTTCGATCTGGACATGACCCCGAGCATTGAATCACTAAGTTTGCTTGACCTGGGCGGGAACAGGGGAAGTCAACGTGAGAGTGTCTACGGCTCAGACAGTTTCATCAGTTGCACCACATGCCAAGGTTCTTGTTCCGACAGCGCGCTCTGCTACCCGTCCACCGACTCTAGTGTGCACATCAGTACCATGCCCGTGCGCTACCCCGGGGTGACCAAGGACAACGTGGAGCAAGGCCGGTGCACCAAGCTCGGGATGTTCAAGTACGTCAGGTCGCTGGACGCGGATGGTCTTCCAGAGATGTACCACTACAAGAGTCGGACCATCACCTCCCCGCCAAAGTCAGCAGGGGACGCGACCCTCGAGCACCAGAAGGCACCCAACATCAACGTGTCTGACAATAATGGGGATCAGATCCATGCGCTGAGCAGTTTGGAGGGCGGGTACCGCGAGACGGACCCCGTTACCGACCAGCTTAATCCGTACGTGTCTGAGATTAACGGCGATTTCGAAAAGGTGTTTAAATTTAATGAGATGTTGGCCAAAAGCGACCAGATCGTGAGCCGCGAATCTTGCCCGATACCAGTGCCGCCCAAGGTCAATCCAACCAGCCCGGTCAAACTTCAGGGGCTCCTCTCCCCGAATTCGGACATCTCGTACAGTACGGCTAACTCGGTGGTGACCTCACGCAGCACGGACACATCGGGGACCTGTGAGTACCTCAATTTTTTTAGTCCACTTCCGGAGGTGAATTGTTCGGAGCACGAGGCTATCGATGCCCAGCTGTTCAATCGCTTCATGTTCAAGGACGCTTTGGTCAGTAACAAGGAAACCGCGACCCCGGCGGTCAGTCTTGGTGAGGTTCGGGCTGAAACTCCCGTTATTGACAACATAGGCGACTGCGAGGCTATTAATAAATCTCTGTCGAATGTCCTGATATCGGAGCCTTGCCAGGAATACAGTGATGCGGGTAAGGGGGACAGCGTAGCAGATGTGGACGAAGTTGAAAAGAACCATGTAACTGACATTTTGACTGTAAATTATGCATTGGAGAAAGAAATTTTATGCCAGACAAAAGAGAAGGAAGATGATAAAAAGCTCGGCTCTAATGTGAAGATCGCCTCGAATATAAATGTGTCCCCGCAGACGTCAGATGTCGGAATGAAACCCTACTCGTGCGATGACAGCATGGAATATCAGGACTGCAAGTCTAAACTCAGCGACCCTTCCAGTCCAGGGAGTACGACCGGCTCGGCCAAAGGACCCCAGGAGATTTTAAGCAACGATTTGTTCGACGTCACCAACGGGCACTCGAAGACCAACACGGATTCGTCCATATACACGTCCTGCAAGGAACGGCAGGAAATCTCGACAAGCAGCCTCGATATCGTCGCAGAAAAGAAAACATGTAAAACAGAGTCCAGGGATACGCTTTGTGAACTTTCTGCCCGTGGTAAAACAAGCGATGATTCACCGGTGGATTTACGCGTTATAATTAATCACGGTGAAAGAGAGGAAGACAAATTACAGTTAGCCAAGCAGGAGTTCAACGCTCCAAATGATAGAGAGGAAGTGGCACGCTCGACTAGCCAGGAGCTCCAAGAAAAAAACAAGAAACTGATGGGGAACCGTGATGAGATAACTGAATGCGTGAATGCTGGGGAGCAGCTTGAGAAAATAAAGCAAACAGACGGGAACCCCGATGAGACAGTTGCACGTGTAAATTCTGAAGATCTACGTAGCACAAGTCTGCTCGTAAACCAAGATGACACAGTGTCGTGCAAAAGCTCAGGAGATCTCGGGGCCAAACGTTTCCTTTTGGAGAGGTGTGACGCAGTGACACGCACGTATTCCGGAGAGTTCCATACCAAAAGTTTACTTGCAGAGAGTTTTGAGGCAGTTACACGCACGTATTCCGGAGATCTCCATGGGAAACGTCAGCTCGTAGGCCACGATGATAAACTGACAAGTGCTATGTCTGGTGAACGCCACGGAAAACTTCTGCTCCTTGACCATGATAGCGTAGTGACACGAACTAATTCTGGAGAGCCTCTGGAGAAGAGCAAACGTCCAGTTGTTGACCATGTGGATGACGGCACCGTCTTCAACTACCATTCCATTACACGCGATGAAAACGGGAGGTTACGGTGGATAGGGCCGAGGAGGAGTGACTCGCGAGATAAACACGTGGAGCAGAAATCTCCGAGCCCAACTGACGTGCCATTGGTGAAACACGGAAGTAACTGTTTGGCGGGTTCTCTGTGGAACATCAAGTGCTCCAGGTGCGCGAGGAAAAACAACGTGTCCGAGAGGGAGTCGGACTTCGAAAAAGACAACCAGAATCCTAAAGATTTTGAGACATGGGACTGTTGCAAACATATTTCAGATTTTCAAGATCAAAACGAATTGGAAGGTCACGCCACCAGGACTGACGGTGACGTCGACCCGGGTCTGGAAAATGTTGGGGCGTGGAACATCGATCAGAAGTGTCCAGTTCCTGACCTGTCAGGTGATCAGTCAGGTGACCAGGAGACCAATTCTCAGGATTGTCAGGTGAATACTTCCGAGGCATGTGATTTATTACTAAATCCAGCTCGATATTTCGACAAACGTGATCAGAACGTCTGTAGGAGCCCCCAGGAGGATCCATCACTGAAGGAATATTACAGTGACCTAAGACAATGTCTGCAGCTGTCCAATTCTCAAGAAACTTTCTATAGGCTTAAATGGGATGTCGATGACCAGGAGTTGATGGAACTACTTTCTTTGGCACTGGAGTGCAAGCCGGCAGAGTTCGCTGAGTGGTTTAGTTCACAGAAGGGGGCGTGGAGAGAAAAAGAAAGTGTTGACTGGGACGAGGCGGGAAGGGTGCCGTCAAACCACGAGTCGGGCACTGACCTCATACTTCCCCGGGTGATCAGTAAACTCGAGAGGCTGTGCAAGGCGCGAGGGCTGATCAACACCTGCAGTACGACCGATTCGAGGTCCGACCTAGACAGCTCGGCCAGTCTTTCGGACACTTCCGGTTCAAAAACGAACATCATTTCTCTCTTGGAGCGTTTCTTGACCGGCCGGAAATCCCCACTGAGACCCCTGCCCAAAATCGAAGAAATGGAAGAGACGATGAGGCGGGAAGTCCACGATGAACCGGACGTCCACGAAGAGATGAAAAGAGAACGAGGGAAACGATTAAATTATTTCTTGACCAATCAGGAGACGAAGCTTCAGCAGCACGTGACCTCGCTGGAAGACGAGGACGATAGCGTCATTTCCAGTTTGTCGTGTGCGTCGAGACATGTCGACCCCAGCTGCATGCGGGGAGAGGCTGTTTGTGAGACAGAGGAGGAGCCAGACAGCGTCGAGGGGGGTAGCTCGAACACACGTAACAACACTTCTGGGGTGTACTCCTCGGGCGCACTGAAAGACTTGAGCACCCACACCTATTCCACGAAATGCGCATTTAGTCTGACCCCCGCGAAGTTGAAAGAATTAGACTACGGCCACAAGATTGGTGGACATGGCTCGATGGACCGACGCTGGCTGTCTGGGTCAGATGCTGGATACACCGACACAACAGACGTTAGCACGGGATCTAAGAAATCAGACAGCCAGAAAGAGACAAGTATGTCTGTCCGTGACCCAGGCCAGGCGGAAACTTCAGGTAGGCAGCCGCACAAGTTATTGCTGTCTGAGGAATCGTTATTGGAAGATTTTCATAAATCTTCATTGAAACAATATTTACAATAGAAGGCTCTTTGTGATGGGGGATTAGAGAGATTTTTTAACTGCAATGGTGTAAATGTGTATACGAACGCTTTAGCCCATCTGCTTGCTATATATTAGTTCTCTTATTATTATTATTATTATTATTATTATTATTATTATTATTATTATTATTATTATTATTATTATTTTTATTATTATTATTGTTATTAAATATCAGGGGTGGTATCTTTACTCTGACTCGTAACTTTTGATAAGACGTTTGTTCAAGTAGATAAAAATTAGCACGCACAAAGAGTTTTACGTTTTGAATGCTTTTAATGGGTTGTTTAATTTTGACGAAAGTGATTTGTGTGTGTGTGTGTGACTTATTTGTGGCTTTAATTACATTGCTTTGGGGTTCTGATGACAGTAGTTAGGGGCTTTTCTGACAGTGTTTCGTGGCATTTGAGTTGAGTTTTCCCTTGTTTCCACAGTAGAATCGCCCAAAACGACACCAGATGAAGTGTCGGACCGAAGAGTGGTCAGTGAGCCGACGCCCACCTCTGGCGGGCGTGTGTTCACCCCGTCTCTCGTGGAGCTGTTCCGGGACCAAGACGACTACCTCAGGAAGCTGAAGGAGGTCAGGGAGAAGTTTGAGGAGAGCATCCAGGCGCTGAGCAACGAGCGGAAGTCACGGAGGGCGAGAGATGAGTCGTTGGCCTTCAACAAGTCGTGAGATTGGCATGTTGGGATATCCGGGGATTGGCATGTTGGGATATCCGGGGATTGCCATCTTGGGATATCCGGGGATTGCCATCTTGGGAAATCCGTGGATTTTTTAAAATGTTTTCTGTCATCTTCAGACGAGGCACCCAGTTAAAGAATAAAATATCACAATGAACTAGAATTATCCCAGCTTTGTGCTCGCTAAATCTATTCATACTGTCCTGCTTTACTTGTATGGACCTGAAAACATTTGAGGTTTGTTTTCCTTATTTAACCCATTCACCGAACTCTAAACTTAGTTTTGAATGGGACAGAACAAGTCGCCAACTAGCTCAGTGTGGCGAGCCTTGATACCACACACCACGGGTACTCCATCAGAGGCGAGCCTTGATACAACACACCCCGGGTACTTCATCAGAGGCGAGCCTTGATACCACACACCACGGGTACTCCATCAGAGGCGAGCTTTGATACCACACACCACGGGTACTCCATCAGAGGCGAGCCTTGATACCACACACCACGGGTACTCCATCAGAGGCAAGCTTTGATACCACACACCACGAGTACTCCATCAGAGCTCAAAATGTTATTTGTGTGATGTGGCCGCTAAGAATGTTATTGTTATATCAAAAAGAACTCAGACATATTATTCTTGGAGAGTGTTGTGGACTCTCAATTAAATGAAATGTATAGAAAATTAATTCAAAAGTAACACGAAAAATTATCTATTTTGGGTGAAAAACAAACTCAGAGAGTCATCATAGTATACCTCCTGTTGTTCTAAGGTTTACATTACGTTGTCGAAAGTAATTTTTAAGTGTCATTAAGTATACTTCGTTATAAATTTATACTTCATTGGGTCATTAAGTATAATTTATTGTTTCATTAAGTATACTTCATAAAAGGTACAGTATTCATTGTGTGAAACTGTATAAGCCATTGTGATATAAATTTTAAAAAATTTAAACGCTCTGAAAAATTCAGTCAACAAAATGTGTTTAAATTTATACAATGATATTTCTTCGTTTTCCTTAAACTTGGAAAACGTCACGAAATTTGGAGAAAAAAAAATAGTAGAAGTAATTTTAATCAATTTTATCAACCTCAAGTTCTGCAACTTCCTGAAAATTAAAGTTGTATTTTAACTACCCAATACGTTCCTGTCGTCTTTGTAATGTCTTGTGCGCTGAAAAGGTAATATTTAAAACTGTTTGTTGCTATGTATTAGAAACTTTATAATCATATACAGGAGACATGGAAAGTTCAAAGGTCAAGTTTCACCGGGGTAAATAATGGATAGACCTTAAACACTCAGCACATGTGTCCACAATTAAACAGTTGTAAGTGCTGTTCGAAAGGAGATCTCGATTTTCTAAAATAATACATGGGCAACTAATTTTTAAGTGTGCATCCAAGATTTTTTAAAAAAAACAACATGTCTTTCATTTCTTTAAATGCTCCGCAAAATCTAACATTATTGTGGCCATATCAAATCTTCATCAACAATTCTTTTGAAAATATTATCTATAGTCTATAGCAATAGACCACTGTTGAGGCAGGGTGGCGAAACAGCTTCAGTATGTCACTTTAATTTCTAGGCAGAGTCACTGATTTTGAGAGTGTTTCCAACATTCGTTATTCTCTAAGTTTCATCTATAAGAAGAAAGACTCGTTGTGCCTATGTATTGACCATGGACGCTCCTGGATTGATTTTGCTGCCATTATCCATTTAAAAAATGAAATAGCTCGCATTTCTCAAATTTCCTTACAAAAACTTATTACTTCCTTGGCAATTTTTTTCTAATAACGCACGATTTTTTCTTACAGTGCTCAGGGGTTCCAAATGGTGCGCATGTTCCATCACGAAGTGCTTCTGTCGAAACAGATTATAGCTATAACGTTCTGCATTTTGTGTGAATGTTGCGAAACAGATTATAGCTATAACTTGCTCCATTTTGTTTGAATGTTGGGAAACAGATGATAGCTATAACTTGGTGCATTTTGTGTGAATGTTGGGAAACAGATGATAGCTATAACGTGCAACATTTTGTGTGAATTTTGGGAAACAGATTATAGCTATTGGTGCTACATTTTGTGTGAATGTTGGGAAACAGATTATAGCTATAACTTGCTGCCTTTTGAGTGAATGTTGGGAAACAGATTATAGCTATAACTTGCTGCATTTTGTGTGAATTATGGGAAAGGGTTTGAGCCAAAACGAAAAATTTCAAAGGGCTACATATCCAAATGTTTGTAATTTGAATAAAAATCATTTGACTTATAATTAAATATCAAACTTCCCATTGTAATAATTTCTACTTAGGTTGTGATAAGTAAATAAATATATGACTACATTTAAAGTACATTTTAGCGAATTTTCATTTCCACTGGCTCCTGACGTCTCGGAATCGAGTATAACAGATTTTTTAGGCTTTTAAAATGGTAAATTGTGCTGCGAGGTATGTGGGATATTTGTTTGGTACCCCGAATATGTTGTTAGGGTAAACATTTATATTCAACTAACACGTCACATCTTTGAAATCATATTTTAGTCCTTGATATGAATCGTAATGCAGCCCTTAAATAAAAAAGGAAAAGTGCGGACAAGCAACAAAGCCCATAAAAAAATATTTAAAAGAGACTGAAAAACGAAACCTCTTTCTTCAGGTCGAAACTTTTTTTTTCTTTTCTTGTTTGATTGTAGTGATTCATGGGCAGTAACAAGCATTGACTTAGTTAAAAAGTTATTTAAACAGTGCCGTCCCTTCATTAACCTGTTTTAATTAGGGGTCTACCGATATATCGGCTGGCCGATATATCGGCACCGATATCTGGATATCGGCAATATCGGTATCGGTAGCCTGTAAAGGTCCCGATATTGACGTCACCGATATTTCATAATAAGTGACATTTTGACCCAAAAAAAAACGGAAACAAAAAAACTATCATTTAGGTTTACAATATCTCGACAAATTAATATATCGACCCCGATACCAGTATTGAAATAGTCAAAAGAGTCCTAGTATTAATATGTGCAGCCACGATACAGTGTGCCATGTGCTTTGATATTGTTTAGGTATCGGCCGATTTTCGTATACTCAGAAATACTGTGTAAATAGTGCCGATGCCAAGTATACCGTAATTGCTCTAATAAATGGATAACATGTAAACATTATGTTCACGTAATTGCTCTAATAGCAAAGATGCACGCAGAATCGCAGATGTCTAAAACATTTCGTTTCGTATGGAATAACAAAATGTACCGTGTGAAGACGTGTTGTCATTGGCAACCATTCAAGCTTCAGCCTCATTTTCACTATATTACTATTGTACTTTGTTCTCATTGTTTCATTCATAAAAGGTGGCCGTGTGCAAAAGCCATTAAACTATTGGTTAGAATTAATAATTATGAGTCAAGGTTGAAGTTTCAAAAGGAGTACCTAATATGCTTGTACATTTTTATAAAGGACGGTTCGTTTTGTTATGAGTCCTATGTAGGTCATGAACTGGAACTTGTAAACACATCGGAAACTTCGTTTCGGGAAAAAAAATCGGTATTTCGGCAAAACTGGATATCGGTAGACCCCTTAATTATAAAATATAAATAATTACGAGTGATAAATTTAAGAATGGCGTCATCAAATATGACCGCTGTTATTTTTGTCCTAACAAATACTCATATCGGCACTCATATCGGAGAAAAAATATCGGTAATATCGGCAAAAATACTTATCGGTAGACCCCTAATATAAAATATAAATAATTAGGAGTGATGAATTTAAGAATGATCGATGTCATCAAATAAGACCGCTGGTTTTTGTCCTAACAAATATTCATATCGGAAAAAAAAATATCGGTAATATCGGCGAAAATGCCTATCGGTAGTCCCCTAATATTAAAGATAAATAATTACGAGTGATAGATTTAAGAATGACGTCATCAAATATGACCGCTGGTTTTTGTCCTAACAAATACCCTATCGGCACTCATATCGGAAAAAAATATCGGTAATATCGGCAAAAATGCGTATGGGTAGTCCCCTAATATTAAAGATAAATAATTACGAGTGATAAATTTAAGAATGACGTCATCAAATATGACCGCTGGTTTTTGTCATAACAAATACTCATATCGGCACTCATATCGGCAAAAAAAATATCGGTAATATCGGTATCGGCAATATCGGCAAAAAGGCATATCGGTAGACCCCTAGTTTTAATCGATCCCAAATTAGCTATCTAAAATAACATTTCATTTTCGTAACAAAAGTAGTGTTGGACATCTGGTAGTCACATGACTGTCACATTACACAAGCAGGAATAAAAATGGTGAGTTATTTTGATTTATTCTGTTTCATCGGGTGTTGACCGATTTTTTAAATACATATTTTTTAAATATATATATATATAACTCACCAAGTCAAGAGCGAGTGGTGTGCAAATAAACATGACGAATGACCCTCGCTGGGGTCGACCAATCAGTTTATGGTTGGCAAGCAAAGGTGGTGGAGAGAGGGTGGGGGGTCATCGAGACCAACAATAATTCTTGAGTTCACATTCGTTGTTCCTTCACAGAAAACACGCATTTCTTAGTTAATTGGTTATTTGATACGCCTAACACGCGGAAGGTCCTGGGTTCAAGCCCAGTTGAATCATTATTATTTAATTTTTTTAAATGTTTATATTTGTGCACTTTCTTTTTGAACATGACTTCGCAACATGGCTGTAAACTTTTTTTCTCAACATTGGGATAACTTCGGGGAGGTGCTCTCCGTTGTTCTCAGTGACAGAAAAGTAGTCATACACTCTCAACAATACGTTCAGTAAACGAATACTTTAGGATTATATGTAGGTGAGGCAGAAATTATCTCGATGTCCGAAATACTTCCCGCTAATAACATCATTTTCTTTCCAGAACGTCCTCGTACCTCTACTCGGGTTTACATTGCCGGTCAACATTTGTCTATATACCTGTTCTTTAGCGGTCCTTTCGATCATGGCCATTACAATGTTCTATTGCCTCTCACATGTGATGACTGACTTTCTGGTGCCATCTATTGACAACGTCGTTATGTCCACACACATTTCACAGCCACCTTATCACACTGATCTGATGTCAACTTGCCATTATCCTTATAAACATGTACAACCCAATTTCAAAACACTCCGATGAACGAAAGGATTTCGCAGAAGAATTTCAATCCACCATCATCAATATACATAATTTGCAATCTCTGTCACGTCTGGCTGTCATGTCTGTCCGTGACGTTACTAATTTTAGAAAGCAGCGCACAAAATTACTGCACCAAAAATAACACTTTTCGAACGTTCCGCATAAAATTGTTCAATATGATAATAAATGCATCAAATAAAAATAAATAAAAGTTCTGTATTACATTATTTATTATTCTGATGTGTATTTTTTCGAAATGAATAGATTTCAGCTTCATTTTTGACGGGTAATTTACCAGAACAAGCACAAGACAGTGCAAATGAGCATGACGAATGACCCTCGCCAGTGTCGGCCAATCACAGTTTATGGTTGACAAGCTAGGGTTGTGTAGGGTAGGGGCAGGTAGCTAACCGCAGTGCGCATGTCCCCCCTCCCCCCACCGAGGTTCACTCTCGTTCTGATTTCTTCGTGATGTAGTTTGTGTCCGTTCTCTCTCACTTTTCTTTTCACTATCTATGAGAAAGTCTGCGTCGTATGCTACGCCGCGGGTGGTATCTAGTTTTTTTTAAATAATTTTGTTTAAATTTATTTATTTTATTTTCATCATTATTTTTGTTTTTATTTTAAATGTTATTATAAACCAACAGGACAAAGAAGTTTCAAAGTGTACTTCTTAATTTGTTAGAGATCATATTATGGATTCAAGGTATCAAAGCATTATTTTTTTCAAGAGCCAAATGTCATTTCGAGCCACTTCCTCTCCTTCCATTTGCCTTGCACTAATTTCACATTAACGTTTATTAAGTGAAACAGGCTTTTATTTTTTAAATTTTAAAAAAATCCTTGAAATGTGTATTTAGTTCTAGTGGCTTAGGTTGCCTGATTGCTTCACTAGACGACTGTTACTTGTCTAAGGGAATATGCCGCCTGACATCTTTAATGATTATTACTTGTCTAAGGGAATATGCCGCCTGATATCTTCAATGATTATTACATGTCTAAGGGAATATGCCGTCTGATATCTTCAATGATTATTACTATTTTATTTTGGTGACAAGTCGAATAAGTAAGTCTTGAGATCTGAGTGGGGTCAAATGAGAGCATCCTCCACCGCACCCTCCCTTCCAGGTGAGACGGGTGGCGGACGGGGGTAGTTGAATAAATTAACTCGTACGTGCTACTTGGGTGTCTAGGACTTCACAGCTCGGGGGATTTGTTGATTGGACGAGCCGGTGGAGGGCATGCTCGGGGCTTCAGTCGGACTCGAGGGGAGGTCAATCTGCTATTTGATCCCTTCATTATTGAGTTATCACTCCGCACAGGCGAGTATTATGTGGCGAGTTAAATCCCATTTTTTCCTTCCGATAGAAGACTGGACAGTGTGGTCGAAACCTGACCAACCGATGTCTGAGTACACCAGGCAACTAGCAGGCTTCGTCAGAGTTCTGGCTCTTAGTTGTTCTCGTTATTGGGATTAGACTTCATCTTTTCACGGTGGTAAGCAGAGGGCAAGAAAAGCGGAGAAAAGTTAGTGGCGAAAAAGAAAGTTGTTTTTTATGGACAAAAACAAAAGCTAAATTAATAAATTTTATGTCTGGTCAAGATTCTGTGTAAAAATTTTAAATTTATTTTTTAAAACATTTTATACGCTCCTTCCATAGCAGAAGATCCTTGCGTCCTACGTTCTTATAAGAACGCACAGACCATGCCGGTCTGATGGCAAGTGATGCAGCGTTCACAGGTCACGACTACGAGGGGTTTTTGTGGCACAATGCCTAACCACCTTCGTTTCCCTAACAAGTGTCGGGCATCCATTCCCAGCTGGGTGGACGCAGTGACATCTGAACCCCGTGAATCTCTGTACGACAGCCGAGCGCACATGCCGCTCGACATCCACGCACCTTGGTGTATCCCGATTGAGAGGTCAAAGAGCGGCCGTTGTGGGAGACTGCTTGGATGACAGAATGACAAAAACACTCTCAAACCCCAATCAGTTTTAAGTGTGAAAATCTGGTCCGTTCGAAACATTTCAACCATTTATCAAGCAATTCGAACATTAAGACAAAGTTTTATTTTATTATATTTTTTTTAATGTGACTACATCGTTTTACTTAATGCATCATTTACTACTTCAGCCCTAGCTCAGCAAACAATACCAGTCCTGTATCTGGAAGGACCGTTTACTACTTCAGCCCTAGCTCAGCAAACAATACCAATCCTGTATCTGGAAGGACGGCATACATTTACTACTTCAGCCCTAGCTCAGCAAACAATACCAATCCTGTATCTGGAAGGACCGCATACATTCAAACATAATCATGTCCAAACTGTGTTAGAATGACGAGACGTATGCAGTGTCATATACATGATGACTTTACTGTACGAGCCCAAGAACCATCAAGCCGCCCACCCCCTCCCCCACCCACCTCAACACGACCGCTGGACGTAGTCATCAAATTATACATTTCAATGAGATAATGATGATCGAACTTGTTCGACGATTTCACAACAGAAAAAAAAAGTAAATTGATATCGAAGAGAGATACTTTATAGCAAATGTATATTGGATATTATGATTCAAAATATCTAAATCTATAGCGAATATTCTAGTTAAATAGATTTAATAAGGTCATCCTTGTATATAGATAAATTGCATAAGGTAAGTGAGGAAGCTGTCAATTTAGGATATTTTGTGTGTGCGGTGTGAATGCAGAGCAAATGTTACTTAGATAATAATATTTTACAAAACACCACAATAATATTTCTAAATTACACATTCCGTATGTAGTGCATTATATTTATTTCTGAAATACTGTGATAATACCACGCAATATGTTGTAGGAACTACCGTTAAAATTTGCCTTGTCATTTCACACAATTATCTCTCAAAACAGTTTAAAGGTTTGTCAACTGACTGCCGACATATTCATTTTAAAGGTTTGTCAACTCACTTCCGACATGTTCATTTCCAAAATTCAAAATAATTATTTAAATCATCGAAGCGAATGGATGAAGTTTGATTGGTGTTGTCAATATTGTTTGAATGTTTGTATTTGAACCTTGTCAGTTTTTGACCTGTCATTATATCACAGGTCTGCGTGTCTAACATACGGACAAGGTCTGATAGGTTATGTACATACACGGTATCACTGACTTCAAGGAGACATAATTTACTTGGGATTTTCAATCCTTACAAGTCAGTTTACGAAGGTTGGAGGGCACAATGATGAAATGGTCAAATAATACAAGACAATCTCTTATAATGAAAGAATTGCACAATGGCCATTGGTCAAATAATGATAAACATTCTTTTATAATGGCTGAAGTGCTCAATGACCACTGGTCAAATAATACAACCAATCACTTATAATGGCTGAAGTGCACAAGGGAGCGTGTTGTCCAATGGCCGTAAGTAAACAAATAGCGTGCGTCACTAAGTTCCGTCTTGGGCTGTCTCTCTCGGATACAAGGGCAATAACTGTTAGAGCTGTTTTGACGAGTAATCTCCCAATCATACAAATGGTGCTAAAGACGGGCACGCTTCAAGGTTTCCTACTGCAACTGTCTGATTCGATTTAAGAAATTCTACACGGTTGTTAACAAATCTTAAACAGGAAACATTTTTGTTTCTTTAACTAATTCGATTATTGAAGACATGGACAGTTTAAGATGTTAATTTTGTGAATTCACATTACCTGCAAACGATAACTAAAGCAACTATTTTTGAATGAATTAAAACAAAGAAATAAGAAAAAACCGTAAAAAACCAAGTTTTTTACTATAAATCCTTTATGTACGAGAAGTAACTAAAAGAATGTTCATTATAATACGCAGCGCCAGACCATCCAGAAATACAAAATTGAAGTTGTGTCGTAAAACATGTTTAATATAATACGCACCGATCAGGAATATGTTTATAAAAAGAGCTGTCAATAAAATACGCACCTTATTGCGCGACAGAAAGGTTGTTCAATATAATACGCACCGCGACGCTCTATCTCAAAAAATAGCATGATACATAGGAATAAAAAAAATAATCTAAAAAATCAATAATTTAATTACGGTACATGCGATCGATCTGAAATTTTGATACATTGTTTTTATCATCGGTACGAAACTGCCTGCAAAATTTCAGCTCGCTATCTTGCGAGCAAGTGGGTTAAAAATCGATCAAAAGTTTTGGCGACAAGCAAGCAAGCAAGCAAGCAAGCAAGGTCCGCCGCAGACACCACGAGTTAATATAAAGGATTTAAAAAACCACACAAACGTTCAAGAAAAGACACAATTTGCACTAATGATGGGAAGTGAATATGTATGATTTATGTCTGCTGAAATGAAAACCACAATTCAAGACATTTCCAAGATATATTTTATAGGAATCTGGGATGAAAAAACAACACCATGTATCGTAGTATTTGAAATGTGTTGAATTAATATCAAACAAACTGAACGTGCTTTACGTACACACGTAGTTGAAGAAATTTGTAGTTGTAAGACTATCAGAAATTGAGGATTTTGTTGGTTTAAATTTATGTTTTTAAATATGTGCTGACAATAAATTGGTACAAATATGTTTAACAAAATCATTTCAAATTCACTGTGATTGATAAATTGTACTTTTCAGTTGTATAGCTTAAAAAACACAACATTTTAAAGTGTTTGAACACAGTTCATACTACGACACTTCAAAAACTAATTCCACTTTGTATTTTTTTTAACTGTTTGTCAAAATAATTTGGTCCCGATCTGTTTCTTTTAACAATGTGTGATGTGATTTCAATTATTTATTAAAGTATATCGCTGCATATCAGTCAGGAAAACATTATTGGCATCTACGGGTAGGCAGACTAAATCTGGCCACAACATTATATAACAAGAAAAATTCAGACGATTAACCCCAAAAATAAACTACACGGGACGCACAATTACATTCAGTTATTGCATGAGAAATACTTTAAAAATAGTCCAACAATATTTTCTAAAATGTTTACTCATTGTTAGTAATATGAGATAAATTGGGCCTACAATGAGGTGGGATGCATAATTTTGATGCTGGACCCACGATATAGCAGTGTCCTTCTGTGATGTGTCGCTAGTGGACACTCACTGTGTCCAAACCGTGTCGTTCTCGATCTGATTGGCTCTTTCGGGTATTCTCTGGGGGTATTTCCGGGCAAGGGCAAGGAACTCGGGTGGAAAAAACAATACGGAGTGACCAGTGGTCAGAGAAAAACCGGACTAAGAGGGACAAAAATTCCTGAGATCTGTAGTTTGGTGCATTATGAAGCCGTGTTTGGTCGGATTATGTGGGGATAAAGGCGAGTGCTAGGGGTCTGTGTACTGAGTGTACAAAGTCATGACTTGACCACAGTATTTCAGGGCCTGCCATGGCGAGGTTTAGTGGGGTGAGGGGGGGGGGCGCAGCTGAATCATCCATAAAGACCAGGACAAGTCAAACATTGTAACTGATCCATATGAAAAGTGTTTTGTTCAGTTATATTGTCGTGGTATACACGACTTTCAAAACTAAAAATGGAATTAAAACAAGTCCATAAAAATCATTCATGAAAAATGTTTTCATCTCTACTGATTACTGAGCACAGATCATAACAGAAAATTGTCAGAAAATAATACCGGAAAGGGGTGGGGGTTGGGATAAATGAAACAATTCGCACGAAGTCAAACGATCACTAAAACACACAAAACATGGTCGTTTACTTAATAATGCATTCACCACTCTCGTATACAATCATAAAACACGTATGCAATCATAAAACACGTATACAATCATAAAACACGTATACAATTATAAAACACGTATACAATCATAAAACACGTATACAATCATAAAACAAGTGATTCAAGCAGATGGAGATTTAAACAAGCTTCCAAAATGATACGTTGAGTCGACATCAATTTAATCATTTGTTTCTATTGCCTCAAGTCTTCCAAATTCTCAACTCTGATACCCTTGCTGAGAATCCCTGTGACGTATACCATTCACAGAAACATCTGCTAACCACTCACCACATAGGAGCAAGAATCATCGTGGGCTCGTAGCAGCTTAGCATAGAGAGAAAAATAGAATGGCCTAGAAATCTAGAATATACCGAGGAAATTCTTACTGATATTTCATATGGCGGTATACCGGTACTGATATTTCAAAGGGTGGTATACCGGTACTGATATTTCAAAGGGTGGTATACCGGTACTGATATTTCAAAGGGTGGTATGCCGGTACTGATATTTTAAAGGGTGGTATGCCGGTACTGATATTTCAAAGGGTGGTATACCGGTACTGATATTTCATAGGGCGGTATGCCGGTACTGATATTTCAAAGGGCGGTATACCGGTGAGTTTTGTCATCATTGCTTTTTGAGGACTTCTTCCTATCTGTAACAGACACTCTTTATATACAGAAGAGAATTGTGTCATACGCTTACCCGTGGTTTATCATTATGTCTAGTCTTGCATTTTTATTAGAGTTTTAAATGTTGATAGACTTTTGGTTTTCCTGGTTTGATAAGGTAACCAATTCCACATCATAATTCCAGAGGGAACGAGAAATTGAATTTGTTTTTTTTTCATATTGAATTTTTTTTTAAACCCTACATATTTCTGAGGGTTGTATTAGATAATCTTTGTGTCGTATTTCCAAGTTAGAATTAATTGCCTTATGTTAATTTTAGCAATACAACTATACTTCTATCAGTGTACCCTACAACATATAAGCCAAAATAAATAAGATTTTAAAGGTTTTTTTTTGTTTTTTTTTAAATTTGAAATAAAGCGGAGTGTCTGTGGTATTTCATGTGTTCACGTCATCCGGTAGGTCTACAAAATCATGATGGCATACACTGACTTAGTCACTCCACCAAGTGATTCCTCCAAATGTTTCAGTCAATCAATTTACGTCATTGAGCCCCGCTCATCCACGCCTTCATCCTACCACGGCCCTGACAGTAGGACCAATTTTCAAAACCCAATTGATTTGAACTTGATAATCTCAAACCTAAAATGCTCTAGTTCGCCAAGTTTAGTTAGTAGAACTCAAACCAATCTTCAATGGAATTGTTATTTATAATTTTTCTTTCCTTGCGGCTTCAATAAGCAGATACGTTTTGTCTAGAGTCTAGAGGGTGCTAGTGCGTGGTAGAGGGTGCTAGTGCGTTCTAGAGGGTGCTAGTGCGTGCTAGAGGGTGCTAGTGCGTGATATTCATTGATTCTGTTTATTTGGAGATGCAGCACTAATATATTTTTTATGATCCTATTGAAGGAGATGTGTGGATGGTTGAGATTGTAGACATGGTGATGAATATTCCTAGTCTGACTAATGGAAATGCAATTAATTTAGAAAACGTAAAAGTTTTGACAGTGCTAAAGACGTAGGGTCATGGTTGAACTGTTATGGTAATGGGTTGTCAGAAAGATGTGTGTTATCAGGTTAATAGTGGCAGGGTCATATCTGTGTGATTTTTGTTATCAGCTTGATTAACAGCTTATCTGTAGGATGTGGAATCAGGTCCACGGATTATCTTTGAGATATGAAATCAGGTTTACATCTTATCTTTGGGACGGGATTTCGAATTACCAGCTTATTTTCGGATTGTATGACAGGCGATGTGATGCGGATGTCGGAGTGGCAGCTTAATCTTTGAGGTTAAGAGATCATTGGTTCCATGGGGTGCTAGATTTTTAGTGTTTCATGTGCAAATGATATGCGGATGAATGACACAGTTTCGTGTTGAAAGTGTGTTAGATGATATGGTGTCTTCTGGTTTTTAAAACTGTGTTACAAGTTACAAGTAATGAGTTATATTTGTCGCACAATTAACATTCATAAATTGCATTGTTAATACGACAGTCAGAAAGTATATCTCTTATACAAATGTGGCTCTAATGCTAAGCATTCTATCGAAAACATTTTAAATTAAAATAATTTTTTTTTACTACAGCACACGGGGTAACATGCTCCTTCCTTTGTGAGAACCCGTGCTTCGATTGATCCAATTGTCATTTAAGTTGAATTAATTCAAGGCGCACTGTGATTACTATAATATCGTCTTTGTTCAAATTGACTAAAGCACCGATGCAACCCCAAGCCAAGGAGCACCTCACCTACCCGACCCCACCCCACCAGGTTCCCTACCCTTCACCACTCAGGGCCACCACCCCCACCCCGACTCTGTTGATCGAGAACACTTCCAGACACAAGGCAAGATTTCAATGTTTTTATTTCCGCCTCTTACATGATCGGCTACAATGGTAGACGACAACCGTTGAACTTAACAAATTGTCAGGTCGATGGGAGCTCTCCAACCTCCCCACCTCCTACAGTGTAGGGGAGAGAAAGATGGGATACTCCAACCTCCTCACCTCCTAGAGGGAATGAGCAAACGTGTATGTGTGTGCGGTCGCTGACGCAGTTTCTTTAAATCAATTTTTGTCATAGAAAAATTAAATTCCAATTATGTATATATATTTGGGTATGTATTCCAGATGTGTTTTTTTTTATTTTTAATAATTTTTTTTAACTAATGATCATGAGTAATTTAATCAAAGCGTTAAAAAACGTACTTTCACTGTGTCTTTACATTTGATGTACGCCAAACAAAACTGTCGTCTTTTATCTTATCTATTACAGACGCTCATTCTATACACACTATTATTGCGCAATGAAATAACAGCAGTTAACATCCCATTGGTATCGAGATACTATGAGATAACTCGGCTCTTATTGGGCAGAGCAACCGATTAACGAGGCGGAGGATTTTGCCACTGTTTCAACTTTCCCCCCGAGAAACTGTTCACCGATATTAGGTAGCACATTTTAATACCCACTGGCCATCCCTGTTGTACAACACAGTAAAGAAATATAACTCTGGATGAGATCAACTGTAAGATGGCCGAGGTTGTTTTCAAGAAAATTGTTTATTTCAAGGAAAAAGAAAAAGTAATGGAATATGTGTCTAATAAATTTACATTGATTGTAACCATATATAAATTATTATATATTAGGGCTGAGGAAATTAACGATTAATTAATCGATTAATCGTTAAAAATTTTAATAGATTAAAATTAATTTGATCTATTAAAATTCGATTAAAATTTAAGAAAATATTTCTAATATTTTTTTATTAATAATTTATGTTTTTGTTACTTACATACTTTTCACTAGTATTATTATTATTTATTTAGACGTGCATACCTAAACAAAAAGGTTTTTCTTCCTTATTTCTTGCATAGCAGAACGAATTCGCTGTGTTACGTCACAAACCCGAAATAATGAATCGCAACGTAACGGGATATATATATGCGTTATAGAAATTTAATTAATCCAAATTAATCGATCAATCGATTACATTTTCCCGTTTAATCGAACATTCTTTTTTAAATCAGTACCAGCCATAATATTTATATATATATATATAACACTTTTTTCCAAAGCTTCAGAGTTCACTTCCTGTGTCTTTGTCAATTATATTTTTTTCAAAATATTTTATTATAATTTTTTTTTACAATAGAGATACTTACATATAAGAGATTATAATAATTTTGTCTATTTCCAGAATAATAATAATTAAAATAGCATGTGAATATTCGAAAAGAAATTTTCTATAGGATAGAGCGGTTGATAACAATGTTTTTTCGTGATGTTAGCGGTACCACCTACATTCAAGATCATTGAAAAGATACAAACTCTCTTCTTCGGGAGATATTTTCTCGAAGACGAACCTAATAATGTTTCAACATTTCCTGTGCATATGTTTATATACAGTTGCACGGTAGCTAGCTTATTCATTCAATTTTTCTTTAAAACCAATACGACTTTTTTAAAGTCTGTTATGCCTGACTGATTTAAATGGCACACATTTAGTTCATTATTAAACGAGCCACAACGAATGCCCATGATGTTTGACAGACGACTAATCTATAATTGGACCTGCTAGGTTAAAGCTTGACATAGTAAGGATAAAAAAAAATCTTGAAAATCCAAAGCAACTATGGAAGAATTTATAATTACCTCCCTTGCAGGAACCAATAATGGACAAAAATACCTGCCGCTGGAGACAACAATGGACGATAACTCCAACCTTAGGCGAGGATCACGGAAAGGAGTTATTTCGCCTGAAATCGTTTCAAGCCCCGGGACATCATCATCTGCTCATGTTTTGCTAAAATCTTACCAGTATTTACTCTAATTTGTTGAAATATTCTCCCTTTTGTAGCTGCATCCTGTTTTAGTACTAAATTAACTCCCTTGTTATCGGAAGTATTCTCCCTTGAATTTATATTTTTCCTTGCGAATGTCTACATGCGGTTCTCGTCTGTTCGTCATTCCACTTTTATTCTTGCTAATTTGTTCCGTTTCTTTGTTCTTTCCTGAAGTCTCTCTCTCTTTCTCACACGAAATTGAGGCCGACAACTCAGATTTTTAGCAAAGCAAACAAGGGACACAATACGTTGATATGATTTTTTTTTAATCAAGAAAAATCTGTTTTGTGAAAAGTCCTTTTGTCACGAGTGCCGTGTTCGCCAGGGCTGAAAGATCCCTGCAGCAAAATGTATTGATTGGACTCAATTGTCGAGCGATAGGTACTCGACCGATAGCGTTAGCTTTCTCATTGGTAATTGGGCGAGTCAAATTATTCCCATGGAAAGAAAACAGCGAAAAGTGTCTTTGTTGATAAATTGCAGTAAAGAGTTTACAGTTATTACTTAAGTTAATATATTTTTAACAACGTATATAGGCATTAGGGGCCGTCCATAAAGTACGTCACGCTCGAGAGGGGGGAGGGGGTGTAAGAAAGTGTTAGTTTGTGACGGGGGGGGGGTTCCGGTCATGTGTCACGTCACGGTGTTTTATATTAAATTTTAATTATTTTTTTAATTAAAAAAAATTTAGATCGAAAGTGTGACGTACTTTAGAAGGGGGGGGGGTTCCGAGATTTGTGACAGGGGGGAGGGAGGAGTTAAAAATGTTCAAAAATAACTTGACGTACTTTATGGACGGCCCCTTAATGTTACAACTAGCATTTATATCTTTATTGAAACGTCCATATGCATTAAAGCTGCAACTAGCTTTCATATCTATAGAAGGAGCGTCTGGCAATCATATATGGTTACATATATTATAGACTTTAAAGCTATCACTGGCAATCATATATGGTTACATATATTATAGACTTTAAAGCTATCACTGGCAATCATATATGGTTACGTATATTATAGGCTTTACAGCTATCACTGGCAATCATATATGGTTACATATATTATACGCTTTACAGCTATCACTGGCAATCATATATGGTTACATATATTATAGGCTTTACAGCTATCACTGGCAATCATATATGGTTACGTATATTATAGGCTTTACAGCTATCACTTGCAATCATATGTGGTTACATATATTATAGGCTTTACAGCTATCACTGGCAATCATATATGGTTACATATATTATAGACTTTAAAGCTATCACTGGCAATCATATATGGTTACGTATATTATAGGCTTTACAGCTATCACTGGCACTGGCAATCATATATGGTTACATATATTATAGGCTTTACAGCTATCACTGGCAATCATATATGGTTACGTATATTATAGGCTTTACAGCTATCACTTGCAATCATATGTGGTTACATATATTATAGGCTTTACAGCTATCACTTGCAATCATATGTGGTTACATATATTATAGGCTTTACAGCTATCACTGGCAATCATATATGGTTACATATATTATTGGCTTTAAAGCTATCTCTGGCAATCATATATGGTTACAACTAGGATTCACATCTTCATTAAACTGCTAATTAATATTAATGTTATAACTATAGCATGCGTATTTTCATTGCATCATACATAAAATTACAGTTATAACAAGCAAGCGCTTATTAAATACAATAACGTAAATAAATAACCTTGTATCAAATAGTTTGGGCTTTTTCATAGCAGCGTAAAGACGTGAACGGTAAAGGTAGTTGACAGATCTCATTTCACGCTCTAGCCAATTCAGGTTACCAATATCAATACGGTTACAACTTTATCGTGGTGGACAGTAATAAAAACATGAAGACCAAAACCCTCAATAACCAACGTTCATGGTTTTTTTTTAACCTATAATGTTGATACCCCATTAAAACGTCTTCCACACGTCAATGTCTCATGCTGATGTCGCATGGAGGAAAAAAATCTAATATCAGCCAGTTGAAAAAACAAACAAAAACAAACATTTGTCTGGTTACCAGACAAGCGTCATCACCTGGTGAAGCGGAAGAAAATAAAACTGAATAAGAAATGCAAAGGTTTTAACTGCCACAGTCGGTGGATGTTTGATAACTATGAGCACCGACGTACCTCGCAACAAGGCGTCTGACTTGTACATCACGTGACAATAAATGACCAGGCGCTAAATGCGTCTCACCTTGGTTTCATGTCGCCACACAGCGGTAATAATAAATCTCTGCCTGATACTGCTCCAACACAGAACGCAAAGGTACCTGAATTATTGAGGCGCGACGCCTGCGCGCCGGTCTGATGACCTTAAAACGGTCTGCCTGACAATAGACTCCGACATCGAGCAGACGACAAAAAAAAAGTGTTGTCTGAGGAACGTCCCATTGGTTTGAAAATTTCCTCTCTGATTGTTACTGTAACCATCAACAAATCTCCTCCTTCTGTAACCATCAACAAATCTCGTCATTCTGTAACCATCAACACTGTTACTGAAACCATCAACAAATCTCTTTATTCTGTAACCATCAACAAATCTCCTTATTCTGTAACCATCAACAAATCGCCTCCATATGTAACCATCAACATATCTCCCCCATCTGTAACCATCAACAAATCTCCTTATTCTGTAACCATCAACAAATCTCCTCCATATGTAACCATCAACAAATCTCCTCCATCTGTAACCATCAACAAATCTCCTCCATCTGTAACCATCAACAAATCTCCTCCATCTGTAACCATCAACAAATCTCCTCCATCTGTAACCATCAACAAATCTCCTCCATCTGTGACCATCAACAAATCTCCTTCATCTGTAACCATCAACAAATCTCCTCCATCTGTAACCATCAACAAATCTCCTCCATCTGTAACCATCAACAAATCTCCTCCATCTGTGACCATCAACAAATCTCCTCCATCTGTAACCATCAATAAATCTCCTCCATCTGTAACCATCAATAAATCTCCTCCTTCTGATGCTGAAAAATTTCCCAAGTTTAAATGTTTGGAATTATGTTGGAAAAAAAAGTATGACTCAATTTTTTAAAATTTAAGTTTAGGTTAAATAAACCAATCAGAGTTGTTCACATTCTCACTAAGATGTGAGGGTAATTTCACCCTTATTCACCTCACTGTGATAACTGATATAAAAAGTAATTTGTTAATAAAATCAAATAGACTCCATCACACCGTAAAACACTTTCATAAATAAATAACACAAAAAAAACTGTTTAACAGAGAACTGTAATAACGATAACAGAAACATATCTCAATTATTATATAAATACATTTTAAAAAACGTACACAAGTGGCAATGAACAATTCGTGTAAATTAAACAACCCCGTAAAAACAAAGTTTTTGACTATAAATCCCTTATAGATGAGACATAACTAAAAGTATTGATTATATTCAAACATTTACAGACTGAATCTGTCTTAACTCAACTTTGCATCATAACCCTAGTGGGGGGGGGAGGGGTGGGTGGGGGGAGAGGGGAAAAGTCTGGTCACCGATTCGCTTGACCGAGCTCAGAGTGACACGTAAAATGTAAACAAAAGCGCACCGTCGTTTCGTTGGGTCGCCTCAATGCTCAAACTTTCACGTGGCAAAAAAACAATAACAAATCGTGAATTAAAATTACATACCTCATATAAGGATAAACTAAAAATGCATTAATTTAATTACGGTACGTTCGATCGATCTGAAATTTTGATACGATGCATTGTTAGGTAAGACGGGTCCGTGTGCCAAATTTCAGTTCGATCGGATCATTGGAAGTGGGTCATTTTCGACTTTTGTTTTTCCGCCCGCCGAGCCCATGAGATGATGAGAGAGAGACAGAGAGAGAGACAGACAGAGAGAGAGAGACGCCGGTGAAGTTAATATAAGGGATTTAATTAAACAACCCCGTAAAAACAAAGTTTTTGACTATAAATCCCTTATAGATGAGACATAACTAAAAGTATTGATTATATTCAAACATTTACAGACTGAATCTGTCTTAACTCAACTTTGCATCATAACCCTAGTGGGGGGGGGAGGGGTGGGTGGGGGGAGAGGGGAAAAGTCTGGTCACCGATTCGCTTGACCGAGCTCAGAGTGACACGTAAAATGTAAACAAAAGCGCACCGTCGTTTCGTTGGGTCGCCTCAATGCTCAAACTTTCACGTGGCAAAAAAACAATAACAAATCGTGAATTAAAATTACATACCTCATATAAGGATAAACTAAAAATGCATTAATTTAATTACGGTACGTTCGATCGATCTGAAATTTTGATACGATGCATTGTTAGGTAAGACGGGTCCGTGTGCCAAATTTCAGTTCGATCGGATCATTGGAAGTGGGTCATTTTCGACTTTTGTTTTTCCGCCCGCCGAGCCCATGAGATGATGAGAGAGAGACAGAGAGAGAGACAGACAGACAGAGAGAGACGGCGGTGAAGTTAATATAAGGGATTTAAAAACGGATTTTTCTAATTTAAGTGTTTTTTTCTTAAAGTAGCGCCCTCCCCGCCCCCCTTTTTCCATCAACATTCATTGTTTCACCTGACCCTGCTCTCCACAATAGCAACCCAGTCTCTATATCACAGAATCACAAGAAATAGTGAACCAATCCGGTGATAAGCCATGTGAATTTGTCCGGTGATAAGTCGTGTCCGAATTGTCCGGTGATAAGTCGTGTCGGAATTGTCCGGTGATAAGTCGTGTCCAAATTGTCCGGTGATAAGTCGTGTCCGAATACTCCGGTGATAAGTCGTGTCCGAATTATCCGATGATAAGTCGTGTCCGAATTGTCCGGTGATAAGTCGTGTCCGAATTATCCGATGATAAGTCGTGCCCGAATCGTCCGGTGATAAGTCATGTCCGAATTATCCGATGATAAGTCGTGTCCGAATTGTCCGGTGATAAGTCGTGTCCGAATTATCCGATGATAAGTCGTGTCCGAATCGTCCGGTGATAAGTCATGTCCGAATTATCCGATGATAAGTCGTGTCCGAATTGTCCGGTGATAAGTTGTGTCCGAATTGTCCGGTGATAAGTCGTGTCCGAATTGTCCGGTGATAAGTCGTGTCCGAATTGTCCGGTGATAAGTCGTGTCCGAATTATCCGGGTATAGTCATGTGAACCCCGCAAAGGTTTGAAATGAATACCACAAGCACAAAGTCAAACCGGAAAAGGTGAGTGTTTTAATGGTCTAAAATTAAACCTAATTTGTCTGATATCAAACATCTAAAAAAACTTTCGCGGATCACGTCAGACCGAATGTCCAGGGGCGAGGGTGGCCGACGAATCAGACACGTTTATAATTTATCAGGAGTCGTTAAGTTCGCCGCCCATCACCATGGCAACCATTGATCTGCATGGCCCGTTTAAGATAAATCTTCAACTGAATGATCATCGTTATTATTTTAAACATTAATTTCAATCAGTTTTTTTAATCTATCTGTTTGATCTTTTCATTAATTATATTTACAAGTGTAAGACATGCTGAATTTGATCCTTAAGTGACTTGGCCAGTTGTTTATGGAGTGGTCTAGAAATTAAAGCTTAAATCACGTCTTTTTTGGGTTGAATTGCAGCAATTATTAATTACACTAACCTGAATTACAATGTAAATGCCATAATCTTTGCATTTCTTTCAACGCCCTATTATAGATTATGTTGCCTAAATGTTGGTCCACACCTCTCACATGCTCGCGGGGGACGCGGTGGTCGAGTGGCAGCGCACTGGACTGTCGTACCGATGGTCACGGGCTCGAATCCGTGTGAAGGCAAGGGTTTGTTCCCGGGGCCTAGGGCGTCCCTGAGTCACCCCGCTCCGAATGGGTACCTATGTAGTGTTAGGCGGCTGGGTAATGCGTGGAACCCACAAAGCCGTGGGCTGTGAATGCTGCATCACTTGCCAACAGATCATCTGTCATGGTCTGTGGACGCAACTATCTTCTGCATAGAAGGAGCGTCTGTATTGATAAGGTAAGATAGGGAGGTGTGGACCAACTTTAAGAATACAGAAAGTTAATACAGCTCAATCTCTTATTTAAAATAATAAAAAATAAAAATAAAAAGTTCGTGTGACCTAAATCCCTGACGAATTAATCACAAATCGATCAATGAACATGCCCATTTGAACATATAAACATATATTGATTTATTGACCACTCCAAATGCCTGTAAATAATGTTTTACTTTACGTGTAACCAACAAACTGTAACACAATGAAATAATCAAATGTCTACCTTCTAGGAGAAGAGAACGTTAATCAATTATTAATTCACATAAATTGAAATTGTAACATACAGAAACAAATGTTCTTTGCTAAACAAAAACGGTTGGTGGTAGTAGACAAATTTATGGTTCCGTATAGTATAGTTGATAGGCCTCCAAACCACCATCGGATAGGATAATACGATATGTGTCACCTCCCAGCGTGGTAGAGAGAGAGAGGGGGGGCTTGGCCCAATTAGAAGGTGTGCGGTGAGTGAGATCGGGAGATGAGGTCCATGGTAGAAGTTTGAACATAATTCTATTACTTAACATACACATATCATGATCTTTACATCAGTTTAATATATGGAAAGTCAAACATTTTTATTTGTATGTTAGTCTTGAAAGAGGGAGTAGCTGGTGATATAATCAATTACACCATTAGAGCCGCCCCCCCTCCCAGCTATAAGTCTCGAATGATGTATATTGTGTGTGTGTATAGCATGGTAGAAAAATAGCAGACGCAGAAACGACTTCCGGGACGCCCCGCCATACACAACTACTGGGCACTTTGCAATTGACATTTCCTTTTTCTTGTACAGAAGATATTCAGTTGTTTTGTTACGACAGTTAGTCGTGAACTAAATTAACTGACATTAGAAAACAAAATCAAGACAGTAAAATTAATAAACATTAGGCAAAAAAAAAGTTACCAGAAAATCAAAACCCATTTCTCACACCCCCTCCGCTCCAAATTGACTAAAAAAATTTTTTATTCTTTCCCCACATCTCCATCCGCTGATTCCCCCTCCTCCTCCACTACTAACATCCTTGGCTGTAACCATCCCCGTATGGTTAGAATGGTCTCTCTTCTCGTGGCCAGCATCCCACAATGCCATCCACTAATGAATCGTACCGCTACACAGCGCGGCTTGTCTTTCAACCAAAATCCTCTTCAATAGAATGCCAGAGAAATATTCACAATAGACTTCTTAATTAAGAGAAAAACTACTTTCTCTTTTCTCTCCCTCCTTGTTCCAGTCTTTCTTTTCAGTTGAAGTTACGGGACTTGGAGAACAATGGCAGCGGATAAAGGACCATTATTCCGAAGAGCTAATTAAAGCAGGGGACACTACTCACAAGAAGTACGAGTTCCGGAAGTTTTGCCTTCCTTCCCTTGTAGTTCTGGAAACGAGGCACAGATGCGGAGTTGCCAGGGGACGCCGACAGCACATTCCACTTCCGGTTTGTCGTAGAAATTGCTACTAGAACAAATGTATTTCTACGAGCAAAAGGAAGTAATATTAAGACAAAAACCTAACAGTAATGAAAGTAACCCCATGAGATGTAATGGTGAATGGTATTATGCGGTGAAAAACTTTAGGGCAAATTGTTATAGAGCGGCTTTCATTAGTCAGACTGTTATTGCACTACAAGAATTGTAACAAAACATGGTATAGAATTTCACAAGGTAATAATAACACTAATAATCAATATACATAATTTCCTTGTCTGTATGTATGGATGTAACTAGGTGTTGCTGCGATCAACATAAATAAAATAGAATTACTGCACCAAAAATAACACTTTTCGAACGTTCCGCATAAAGTTGTTCAATATGATAATAATTGAATCAAATAAAAATAAATAAAAGTTCTGTATTACATTATTATTCTGATGAGTATTTTTTCAAAAAAATAGATTTCAGCTGAAATGTATTCATTTTGAAAACTTCCGTCATTTTTGACGGGCTACACTATTCAATATACATAATTCCCGTTGTCTGTATGGTTGTAATATAATGCTGTTAGGTGGCGCTGCGATCGAATTTGTTTTATAGTTTTTAGAAAGCAGCGCACCAAATTACTGCACCAAAAATAACACTTTTCGAAATTTCCGCATAAAATTGTTCAATATGATAATAAATGAATCAAATAAAAATAAATAAAATAAATGAAAGTTCTGTATTACGTTATTTTTTAATCTGATGTGTATTTTTTTTGAAAAATTCCGCCATTTTTAAATGGGTGATACACTAGTAATAATAATAATAATAATAATTTGATAATTTAAATTGCGCTGTACCCCAGACCCCAGCAAGTAGTGAGACTCATTATGTTATGTATAAAAATAGTTATACACGACATATAATAATCAATGCATTTTATGAAAAAATACATATCCTAACCACAACACATAACGAAATTACAGTGTACATAAGTTTAGTTTATCATTTAATGATGTTTTGTTGTTATAGAATTTATTTATGAAAGTAACGTTTGACGATATATTTTTTTAATGCAGTCTTGAATGCCTTAGTAGTCAGAAAAGAAATTGTGTGTGTTTTCAATCCATGTTTGTATAGGCAGCCAATAATGTGAGTGAAGTGGGGGATTGTTATGGTCATGTTTCTTTGCCTTAAGAACTAGCCTGTCAGTTGAATTTTGAACTTTCTGTGGTTTTTCAGGTACACATATTATTACAAAGCAAGAATTGTAACAAAACATGATATAGAATTTCAATAAGATATTTTATTGGAAAAAAAAATAATTAATTAAACACGTTATGAAAAGGTTTCACTTAATTAAGCAAACCCTTCATTTAAGTCATCTCAATTTCACGCATTTTTGGGGGATATCAAACTGTCCGTACAGGTTTGAGCGACGCTCGTGCTATGGCGCTGCTAGATAAACAGTTACATTCAATTTTTATACGACGAAAGCGGGTTTTATTGAAAACAAAACCAGGATGATTTCCCATTTTGCATTCAGTGCGCAGAAATTGTTACATCTTGGCGCCCATCTCAGCGGCGTCTCACTAGGGGTCGCGAGCCGATGGAACCCGAAACGATTGGGCCCCAATCCATCACAAGTCGGAGGACAGATTGGCCATAAGTAAAACAGCACGTGACGTCCATTACCAAGTGATTTGTGCTCAATATCCGTACAAAGAGCGGGAAGAGGCACCAATCCCTGTCCATTATCCGGACTCTGTGCCAGGAAAGCAATCATAACGCAAGGGACGCAATCATTTTCGTGCGTTCTCGGGGGCGAGGCTAATCTCCCCTTGGTCACGGCGGCCATGTTGACTTTGTGTATTACGTATGTGGCCTCAAAACGAGGCCTGACCCCGACAGCCATTAATACTGAATCTTTTCCTCGCCTCGCTGTCTTCTCGTGTGGAGAAATTGTGTTTTCTGATGGCGGGCGAGTATTTACTTGAGAGTTGTGATTAAATGCTGTAAAATAGCGCGAGTCATGATGAAGCGTCCCGGCCCTGTCCTGTGTTGTACTCGCACGGCACCCGGAGATCAAAGCAGGTCAAATTGTGGGGAATTAATCAAAGATGACTCCGCGGTCGGTGGTTAAATCGCCACTTGTGAATATGATATTGTGATTACACTTGTTGCAGGGGATGGTAAGCCAAGTAGTAGGAAATTTAGTTTTCTGACCATCAGTGGATTACGGGTCGTCGATGAGTTTATAGACTGCTTTTTGAATAGATCACGTCAAGGATAAGGGGGGCCTTCGGGGTTAGGGGTCAGGCAGCGATATGACAGATAGTGAGACCGATGAATAGTTAGAGGGGACACGGTAAGACTTACAGAGAGAAAGTTAAAAGTTAAAAGTTAAAAGTTAAAAGAGAGTCAGTAAGACAAGGGGACATCTATAGAGGAGACTTAGTGATGTAGTCAGATAGTTAGGTAAGAGCTAATGAGAACGAGAGAGACAGAGAGGGTGAGAGAGAGAGAGAGAGAAGGGAAGAGTGCCACCAAGAGAGAGAGAAAGAGAGAGAGAGAGAAAGAGAGAGAGAGAGAAAGAGTCACCGGTAACCGAATGGGAGAAAGGAATAGTACGACTTTTTGATGGGAGAGAGACACTGCGGAAAATGAAAATAAGGGGTAGTACTCGAATACTTTCCATAAACAATAAGTTTCTATGAGTAAGCCGTTTAATATTCAAAGATAACACAATTTTCCTATCCGTTGACTTTCACTGGTAGACTTCACATTGAAATGGGTCGTTTTTGTATGTGGGGGGGGGGTGGGTAGGGTTGACTCCTTGTCAAAGTTGCTTTCATTTCAACAGTGACTGAGACGGGATTGTCGTGATCTGATTTCAGTTTGGTGCGTGACTTATTGAGATGGAACTCGTCATAAGTCAACAAGTCAAGTTTGAACTGGGCGATATATATTGGTCGTTGTGGAAGTAGACATTCTAAGGGGGGGGGGTCAAATTTTGCGGTGACTTCAGTCAGTTCCACGAAAAATTCTCTTTCTTAAATTTTGTGTAGCTTTAAGGCTGGAAACATGACTGACATTAGAAGCACGTGAACAAATGGCGGCCACCAAGTACATAACAATTAACTTGGGATGGTCTAAGTCGTTACATCGTCACGAGATAGTTCTGCTGTGACTTGCTTATTGAGGGCCTTAGGAGTGCTGCCCTCTTTTGGTATAAGATCCGCGAAGATCCACGCAGTCGTCACTGCCAAAGAAACATTACCAAAACCCCAACTTTGGCCTGGGCTGGTCTCCCCTGGCGGTCTTGGGTAGGTCTGCGATCAAACACAGATCCATAAACTTCACAGGGATGGTACCAAATTGGTAGCAGGCAATGTTCCCCCTAATGTTCGTTGGTCCGTGTGCAAAGTCAAAGAAATTCATGTGTTAAGTTGGTTGGTTCATGTGCTAAGTTGGTTGGTTCATGTGCTAAGTTGGTTGGTTCATGTGCTAAGTTGGTTGGTTCATGTGCTAAGTTGGTTGGTTCATGTGCTAAGTTGGTTGGTTCATGTGCTAAGTTGGTTGGTTCATGTGCTAAGTTGGTTGGTTCATGTGCTGAGTTGGTTGGTTCATGTGCTAAGTTGCACAGCATCCATTATTTGGGGAAACATTTTACCAAATTTTCTGCGCGGTAATTCTAAACTGCTGCGTGGCGTCGGTCAGATATCTGTGAGGCCGCCCAGCTTAGACGTAACATTGGTAGGAGGTCGAAGTAGAGGAAACACCCATCACATCCTCGTGAGGGTCAATTTTCATGGAAAACAACTCCGATCGTATTCATGGGTGCCCAGGTGGCCTGCTATTAGGGTGGACGAACCTGAGAGAGTCGCCTTGGAATGGGGGAGGGAGGGAGGGAGGAGGTGGACGCTGAGTGAATCCCAAGGAGGAACTAATGCAGACTTAAACACAGGGCCTTGATGGTATTCTATTTTTATGATACAGAAAATGCTGACGATTACAGTCAAAAGTTATTGTACACTTCATGTGATACGGTGTCAGTAAATGTGTTTAGCATTTATTGACAAAAGTATAGTTGATTTCATCTGATATTTTTAAAATAGGTAAACAAATGTTGGGTAGCGGCTGGATAGCGAAGTCATTAGTGCGCTCGCCTCACACGCTGCGGGGGGCGTGGGATCAAGCCCAGGTAAAAGCCATTATAAAAATGTTGATGAATGACTAACGCTAAGAAAGTCCTCCGCTGACCTGGAGAGGGATGGGCACCGCCAGGGTCTACCAAGCCTGAGAATTTCCTAATGGAAACATTAGAAAACCTACGACCACAACAACAAGTTATGGGACACATACACAAAATTTTATTTTAAAAAAGGTATATATGTACTAGAAACAATTAATCTTCTATAAAGTAGGCAGATGTCGGATTTATTATTTTAATATTTATATATGTATTTTATTTATTTATTTTTTTCGAAATATTATTTCATATTATAAAAACGTTTGTTTTAACAACCGAAAAGTTACCTCAAGAATCGTGTATTTTGAACTCAGCTTGAAGCATCCAAGTGCATTCAAAATAATTCGAACGTGTGCGACGCTAATTAAAAGTTCTTTTGTCTCAAATTCGATGTTTTCATCTCGAGATGAAAAGACATTTTCACAAGATGCTGGCAGCTTTCTTTGTGGTATCGACAGATCAGCCAGTGAGACGCGATACCACGGAAACCGATCATTTTGTCGCGGCACAATGCGGTCACCGGGTACCGTTTTAATGATCCCGATATTAATTACGTCGTATTCCATGCAGCACTTCCCCCAATTGACATGCGCGCTTGTGAGAACACGATGACGTCACAAAGGCTTGAGCTGTCTTCAAAGTCTACTCTCAAACGAAACATTTTTCATCTCACTTCGTCACAGCTTTCCGTCGCGATAGAATTTCATTTCAATATGGGAATTAATTAGGAAGAGAAGCCCTTCTTTCCGCCATTGTGACCATGCGCCGGCGTTTGCGTAGAGCTTATTGAGGGGGGAAAAATCTTTTATTAAACAGAAAGCTCAATTCTTCTGGAGCAAAGGGAAGTAAAAAGCTCCATTTTGTTCTTGGTAAAGGGGGGTAATTAAATCCGATTCATGCCGTTGTAAAAAGCTTATGGTCGGCGCAGGAACCTTGTGCAAACAATAGCCGTCAAATAGTGCCTTTTGTACTGGTTTTTTAATGGATAAATACGAGACGATACTCTAGCCGTGTGGATGACACCTGATACCGGTATCGATACTAGGTTTCCTTTTTTGTTGTTCTTGGAGCTACTCTCGAAGCTGTCTAACCAAACAAGTAAAATATGACGTTGTGATTTGCAGCCAAAGTTTTGGCTTGCCGCATTTTATTGTTGACTTAAAGATTCCTTTCCTTTAATTGCAGTTTTCAGTGCATTAGCACTGACCAATAAGTTGATAGCCATCATCATTGTAACTGGGTGTAGAGGGCGTTTTGCATTCAGCCTTTTCTCTGCATAAAGTCAAGGTGGGCGTTTCTGGCTAACCACAGGTTTGTCATGGAAGCGGGAGCCGAAATGTTTAACTTTGACTCCATGTTATAGGGGTAGCAAACATGGCCCTAAACAGTCCATACACTAACTTTATATACCAGCTGTCGCTTCATTACGTTTTATCTCGACGTTTCGTTAACGACCGGTGTTTCGGAAATCGCCAAAGAAATGCTTGCAACATTTGTAAGTGCTATTTGCTTTGTTTACTTCCTGAATAATATAATGGTTTTTTTTTCATTAAATTATTTTTTGTTGTTATTATATTTTTTTTCCGCACAATCTCGCTTTTCTTTCAAATATAGAAAGAAAAAAAATAATACAAAAACAACACAAACCTTATTCTCGTCTCGTAACCTTATAGGACGTAATAATCTTCTGTATAGGAGGAGTGAAGTAGCGTCTGTAACAGATGAGATAAGTCAAAATAAGATGAGATAAGATGAGATAAGATAGTCTTCGCTAATTTCTCGATAAAACTTTCGCTAAAACATATTGTAGCTATAGTAAAACCCCAAAACACAAAAGGTTTTAAAGATGTATTTTTGCAAAGACGGAATTCTTCTTTCTTGGTTTCGTATTTGGGTTGAGCTTAATTGGATTTAATATCAACGGTAAATTAACATCGAGGAGAAGGAATGCGAATGGTTGGTGTGTGCGTGTGTGTAGCAATTCAGTAAGGGTTCGTCTGCATTGACTAGTTCAGGAATTGCAAAGCCGTATAAGGCCGGATATAAAACTAAATAATAATAATAATAATAATATCCGGTGCTGCTATAAAATATTTCGTTCAGTCATTTTTGCCTATGGCTGCTTTCAATACAATACAAATGGCGGATTTGTAACTTAAAGCCTTATTGTTTTTTTTATATTAAATATTTTTAATGGTATTTTTAAATTAACATTCTTAACATTTTTGCAATAAGAATAGCTATTTATGTGTGTTGTTCATTTGGATTTTCATTTAGACTCGTCTTGTTTCGTTAATAATACTACACGCGTATTATTTAATAATGGCAACTGGTAGATATTGATAAATTTGTCTAGAGAATGATGGCAGAGCAAATATGGGAGATAGCAAAAGATAAGTACAACAATGTTTTACAAGGGCTGCAGGTTTAAAGGTAGGTGCAAGTACAATCCCCAGGTACCGTGTAGCTACAAAGACAAAAATATTTCAAACGACGTAAATTGGCAGTGTTAAATTACTGAACCATTTATGAAACCTAAAGCAGTGCTTCTCAAACTTTTTAGTTTGGCGGACCGGCAGGAATTTTCCCATTGCACCAGGGACCGATGCATTAATTTCCCAGTACTGACGAGGTAGCAAAATTAAATTTATTTTTTATTGTTTCCTTTTATCTGCTTATCAGTGGTGTAAAAACGGGTTGGAATCGCGGCAGTGGCCAAGAAGGCCAGCTCAAAAGGGCAATACTAAATCTCTATATTTTTAAATTTTGTATTTACATAAATACTGTCGGACCTCTCTAAGTCGAACTCATTAGGACCCGAAAAAAATTCGACTTACGGAGTTTTCGAGTTAGGTAAAATGGTGTAAGAGGCGCCGATTAATCAAGGACAATCAGAATTTTTTTTAAAAACGTAAAAAAACAAAGTTTTTTTACTAGAAATCCTTTATATACGAGACATAACTAAAAGAATGTTTATTATAATATGCAGCGCAAGACAATCCAAAAATCCAAAATTTTAGATTAATTATGTCTCGTAAAACATGTGTAATATAATATGCACCGATCGGGAATATATTTTTTAAAGTATCTTCAATATAATACGAACCGCACCGCGCGACAGGAAAATATTAAAAAGGTTGTTCAATATAATACGCAACGCGACACTCTAGCACAAAAATTAACATTCTACATAGAGGTAAGTAGAGATTATATAAAAGGTCATTAATTTAATTACAGTACATTCGATTGATCTGAAAATTTAAATAAATAATTTTTATCATCGGCACGAGTCTGCCTGCAAAATTTCAGCTCACTAGCATACGAGGAAGTGGGTTAAAAATCGATCCAAAGTTTGTTCGGCATTCAAGGCATCAATTAAGCAGACGCCATGACTTAATATAAAGGATTTAAAAACAGGAGAAGAAATTGCCTTGGAAATAAAAGCAGCATTAATTCAAAAATGGTTCATCACTTGAAGATGTACATGGCCAAGGTTATGATAATGGGGCCAACATGGCAGGAAAGTACAAGGGAGTTCAAGCCATACTTCAAAAAGAGAATCCACTTCCTCGGTATATCCCATGTTCTGTACAAAGTCTTAATTTGGTAGGTGTGCAGGCGGCCAGCATTGATGCAGATGTTGTGACATTTTTCGGAACTATACAGGAATTGTACAAATTTTCTCCTCGTCAACTAGTAAATAGGAAAAAATATCTCCAGTCACTGAAATCAGCATAAAGAAGCATGCGGACACAACATGGTGTTCCAAAGCAAATGCAAGTGCTGCATATGAGCAACTGGAGCAAAGTATTTTAGTATTATTTAAAATGAAGGATAATCACTTACTTGGTGACGCATTATCTGTTGCTAAATCATTACACCGTCAAATCAATAGTTACAAGTTCATTGCGTTTATCACTATTTGCAATTCGATATTTGAAAATAATTAACAAACTCAATTTAGCACTACAGACCAGGAAATTTATCGATCATCGTTGTTAACAAAAGGACTTTTAAATGACTTAGAAGATATAAGAACTAACGAAATCTAATTTTTTTTTGGCCAAAATTGAATAAATGTGTATTAAAATGAAAATTGAGCTAGTTCAAAAAAGGAAAGCAAAACGAAAACGAATTCCAGGAGAGCATGCTGAAGATGAAGGACCTAACTTGGATAAATTCAAAATTTCTTTTTTTTTGCAATCATTGATTCAATAATGATGCAGTTAAAAGACAGATTTGTTTCTCTGAAAAATATAGCAGAAGACTTTAACTTTCTGACTGGCAAAGCGTTTCAATCTTTTGCACTGGCAGATTTAGAATCTAAAGCTGTTCTATTATATCTGGCAAATATCCTGAAATAGATCAAGAGCAATTTATAATTGAAATAAAATGCTTTAAACACCAAATGATTGAAGTATTGCAAAACAAAAAACCAGATGACATCTGTCATTTAGATCTTCTAAATGTTCTCGCTACATGGGAATTGCCAGAATCGTACCCGAATATCGAACGAGCTCTGAAAACATTTCTTACAATGCCAACTACTGTATCCATTGCTTAACGGAGTTTTTAATTGTGAGTTTCTATCGTTAAGTATGAGATAATGAGTATGACACATTGACACTAATGTTTTTATTTATAATACATGATACTTCAAGTTTTGCTGTATTCTTTATTAACGCAACTATATCCCGTTTTATCCACCAATTTATTTGGTATTATTTAGTAAATAATAAACTGCAAATTGGTATTGTTCTTGTCCTATGCATTTTTTATATTCAAGTTGTATGACTGTCACTGTCAATTGTCATAAATAAAATAAGAGAAATTCAAATATTTTTTTTCTAACAAATGAAAAAATCGCAAAGCTGAAACTTGTCAATCAATCAAGGGTGCCAAAAATAAAGTTGCCAAGGGCGCCAAAAGCCTAGTTACGCCTCTGCTGCTTATTGCCGAAAAATTGACATATTATTAATTATTATGGTTAGTATTAATAGGTAAAAATGACGGATTATTAATAGATTGTTCGGTCCTTTCTTGATAACTTCTGCGGACCGGCGGTGGATGGCCACTTTGAGAAGCACTGACCTAAAGGACGCAAGTGTCATCTTACGCTTCTTGTAGGACCAGGAAAACAAAATGTTAATAATTTCAGTATTTGTCTTATAGCTTTGATGTCTTTAGAGAGATTTGTAAATTCCCATTGTATCTATTGACTGACTGTGTCTTGTATATTATGGTGTGCTATCTAATGGAGTTCATTTCTTCTCGTCTTTAGCGAGTTGTTATTCATTGCATACACCCAATTTTATACAGATATACATTTAATTCCTTTTTCTCAGTAGTAATAATTGTCACTCCTTTGAGTTCACCCTTCATGACAAAATATCATCCCTTATTCATGACAAAATATCATCCCTTATTCCAAACCCGAATTCAGCTTTTAGATCCGTCTATAAAGGTTCTCAAATCATTTCAGCATCACACTTTGTTTGATATTAGCAGACAAGTATATTGACATCAGACAATTATGTCCCCTACATCCCAGCCCAATTTCTTGACCAGCCAACAGACTTCATCTCCACGACACGTCACATCCGGCTAACACCACTTCCCTTCCCGCCTCTCCCCTATCATCCTAGCACCCCTCACACACACACACTCCTCATGAAAGCCGAATCAATGCCTAAAGCATCGGTGCGCATAAAAACTCATCAGCTTTTTGTTCGGCTTTGATAGAAACAGCGCCCGGACTCGCAGGCAAACAAGGGCGCCATTCACTGAGAGGAGGGCCCCCTAACAAAAGCTCTGAATGAAGATCTACGGCCCGTCCATTATTTCTCCACTTTCGGGTTCCGACCGCCACAAAAGTCCTGCTTTTACACTCATCAAGAACGGCTTCGATTATTATAATTCTAGGGTCTCCAGTAATGAAGAACTCCTCAGCGGTCTTCCAGGTCCGGGTGGAAAGGCTTGCCGTCCACTCACGAGCAGTGGACGGGTGAAAGACGGCCGTCCAAATCGTGCTGGTAGACGTAAGAAGCCAATGTTAGTGAGTTTCGGGGGAATATGAAAGAAAGAATAAGCCACTATTCAATATGATGAAGACTGTGAGAATCTACTCCTTCAGGAGTCACGGGTCATTGCCTCCGGTGTATCTGACCAAATTACCAACCATCATTGGTCGCAAGTCTTACCATCATTTGCAGCAGTGCAATTAACTTCTTGTTCCCGCACATTGCAGTGCAAGGAAAACTGATCTATTTTCAATAGCTTTTGTCAGTGAAAATTTAAATCCAACTGCTAGCAAGTGTTTTTGTACATTTCTTTTCAAATGCTTGATAAATTCTCAACGCTTTCAAACAATTTTTTTAAAAATGTGTTTATTTACTTGCCAGAATCTTTGAAAAATGTTATTATAATAAAATGATAAAGTGAATTTAGCCGTCCATTTTACACCAGATAAAAAAAGGGGGGGGGTGATGGACGGCCAGTTTGCCCTTGTTTGCTAAGACCAAGCCCTCCCCCACAACACCGGACTCTAGTGTCTAGCTCATCGCTAAGGACAACGCGTTCAATAGAAGGGATCTTCCCGGGACACTGGCCTCATAGAATCGGAACTGCCGGGGACCGAGGGGGTCGTGAGGGGTGATCCTCCTTTGAATTGAGAGGTCACTTTACTCGCTTTCAAATTCAAAAGACACCGATTACTGCGCGTGCAGTAAGATATTGCATGGCGGACATTTGTGTGCGCTGGAATATTTCCTCGAGGCTGGCCCATTCTCCTAGCCTCGGCTGAAATGACGAGAATGGGAAAAGCCCATTTTGATCATCCCAAAAGAGGTTTTCAGTGTATCAATGAATTTGTGGAGGGAGTTTTCGGGTGCCCGTTTTTAGCGTGGTTTTCAAATTCAAATAGTCACGGACGTTTTGTGAGCCAGTTCTATAGAAACCATCTCACAGCGTGCGCGGATGCTCCACGAAAACATGGCCACGGATAGGCTATAAAGCGAGGATCTATTCATTTTTGTGTCCCTCGCCAAGTGTCTCGAGACTTGGTCATAGAGCCATAAATGTCTCGTCATTTTCTTTTCACCGGGTATTAAATCACTCGTGATTACGTCAATAAACGGAAGGAGATTTATACCCTTGGGTTTGACATGATAAGAAAAAAGTGATGTAAGGATTGTATCAAATTAACTACAGCCCCGTCATAAACTTACATATATAGTGAGTAGAAACCCTCGCTGCTGTTGAAACTATTGAAACGGTGTTTTGAAAACGTATTCTCAAATAATTCATTATTTGGTCACAAATTTGGAAAGTGGTTGGTTATTGAGTCCTTTCATTATAACACATATTATCATAAACATTTCAAATTCTTGGTTTTCTGCGTATCTCGTGAATGTATTTAACGTTCAAATTCAAGTAATCCATGTTTATAGATGCAAAAACTCCTTGATCTTGCGAGACACATCTTTATTTCCCATACTTTGTGAAAATACAATCTGACCCTTGTTTAAAATACAATCTGACCCTTGTTTAAAATACAATCTGACCCTTGTTTAAAATACAATCTGACCCTTGTTTAAAATACAATCTGACCCTTGTTTAAAATACAATCTGACCCTTGTTTAAAATACAATCTGACCCTTGTTTAAAATACAATCTGACCCTTGTTTAAAATACAATCTGACCCTTGTTTAAAATACAATCTGACCCTTGTTTAAAATACAATCTGACCCTTGTTTAAAATACAATCTGACCCTTGTTTAAAATACAATCTGATCCTTGTTTAAAATACAATCTGACCCTTGTTTAAAATACAATCTGACCCTTGTTTAAAATACAATCTGACCCTTGTTTAAAATACAATCTGACCCTTGTTTAAAATACAATCTGACCCTTGTTTAAAATACAATCTGACCCTTGTTTAAAATACAATCTGACCCTTGTTTAAAATACAATCTGACCCTTGTTTAAAATACAATCTGACCCTTGTTTAAAATAAATCTGACCCTTGTTTAAAATACAATCTGACCCTTGTTTAAAATAAATCTGACCCTTGTTTAAAATACAATCTGACCCTTGTTTAAAATACAATCTGACCCTTGTTTAAAATACAATCTGACCCTTGTTTAAAATACAATCTGACCCTTGTTTAAAATAAATCTGACCCTTGTTTAAAATACAATCTGACCCTTGTTTAAAATACAATCTGACCCTTGTTTAAAATACAATCTGACCCTTGTTTAAAATAAATCTGACCCTTGTTTAAAATACAATCAACTCCGAAAAACCTTACAGCAATCAATGATGTTACAAGTTGATAATAATAATGGATAAATAATATATTATTAATGATGAATCAATAAATGCAAATTTATGCTCCACACTTTACAGCAGTCAAGTGCCAAATGGTCCATACAAGAGGCATATGTCCCTACCATATGTCCCTACCATATGTCCCTACCATATGTCCCTACCATATGTCCCTACCATATGTCCCTACCATATGTCCCTACCATATGTCCCTAACTTATGCCAAAATCTCCGTCCACCATGCAGCCTCATACCAATATATATAAATATAAACACTTCATACACTTACTTACACACCTATTAAGCCATATTCATACACTTACTTACACACCTATTAAGCCATATTCATACACTTACTTACACACATATTAAGCCATATTCATATGTTTATATATTGGTCACACGATGTTTATATGATCAAATAAACCCTTCACTTTATACTTATTTATACGACCACATATCCCTTACAAAATATTCAAACGATCACATGCTTATGTACCATATTCATACGCCCAGACATAACGCATCAAAGTCAGATGCATGTCCTCGACATCGATGCAACAAATTGATTTCTCACCCAGCACTATCCAAGCCAAATCTTATTTCACAAGTATTCAAACAGACACGTCTTGTAAATCAACCAATTCCCATGAAATCAAAGACATTGTAAGCCAGCCTCTCGGTTCAATAGACCTGCAAATGTCATAGATACATTTTAAAAATAACTTGCTTTGACGGAGTCAGCTTGAAAACCCATCATCCTGCTCCTGTTTTCAACGCCCTCGAGCTATAATAAACCATTCGGTGTGTACGCCTATGCCGAAGTCAGATTAGCTACGTATTGCCGCCCTTCTTCTGTATCCTCGCAGGATGCAAGTAAGTCGGTGTGAAATCGACTTAGCTCCCTCTACAAGGACGACAGTGGAGAAAGATATCCATCATGTGACAGTGAGTTTGGACAATCCGCCATTATGCCGGCTATTAATAGAGCCCGTCTTATAGCCTCAAAACCCTTCAGAGCTAATTAACTAATGTGATGAAAGACCGCTATACTCTCCACGCCAGGCAGCGTAAGGGATAGTGACGCAAAGATTACGGTAAAATACGTTAATTGTAATTTTGTTAATGGCACGGCCAATTATTTCACTGAGTCCTTCAATAAATCCCATATTAGATAGAATTCATAGATTACTCAACATCGGCGTCCAAATATTATAGAGAACGATCCCTTGCTGCCCTCCCTTTACTCTTGCTCCACTCACTTGTAGAAACCCCTTAAGCAACTATAACCAACGTGACGCAGTAAATAAGTGACCAATACATTTGAACTGCGCTGGATTACAGAGACTGACCAAGAGTTGAAAAGTGACCAATGACATAATTAGTGAAATGTAATAGAATAGACATTCAGGTGCATGTAGTGGCCATCTTGTGCTAAAGACCAGTTAAGGATTTAAGCAAGTCTACACAGTAAATGTGTCAACATTTTCAGCTGTGTTTGAAGATATTTTACCGTATTTTTATTTTTTAAATGACACGTAAAAGCACATCTTAGACATAAGACCACTGTATAATATTATCTCCCCTTAAACATACTTCAAAAGCAACGCTGGCCAAATTGTAATACTAATCACAGGTGTCTTTTCTCTTCAGTAAGCCCTCTCTACCGTGAGGCCCACAGGACAAGAGCAGGACATGTAGACGTGGGGACATTTGTTGATGGGTTCTGACACCGGGAAGAAGTGATTTTGTTTGGGTATTAAAATAATTACTTTTGTTGACATTTTCAAGTATCGATTATTTCTTTCCGGCTTCGACAAAACACTCGATGCCCCAAGAAAGTATTATATCAAAGTAACGGAGTCGATACCGTCATGGGTGGATTCGTATCAATCTAAACGATATGGTATGGTCAATGTACACAGTTATAAGATATGTCTCACGGTCAATGTACACAGTTAAAATGTGTTTCTCTTTGTCAATGTACACAGTTATAAGATGTCTATTGCTCCATGCACACAATTATAAGGTGTTTCTCATGGTCAATGTACACAATTGTAAGGTGTGTCTCTTGCTCAATGCACACAATTATAAGGTTTTTCTCTTGGTCAATGTACACAGTCATAAGATGTGTCTCTTGGTAAATGTAAACAATTATAAGATGTGTCTCATGGTCAGTGTACACAATTATAAGATGTATCTCTTGGTCGATGTTCACAATTATAAGATGTGTCTATTGGTCAGTGTACACAATTATAAGACGAGTCTCTTGGTCAGTGTACACAATTATAAGATGTGTCTCATGGTCAGTGTACACAATTATAAGATGTATCTCTTGGTCGATGTTCACAATTATAAGATGTGTCTATTGGTCAGTGTACACAATTATAAGATGTGTCTCATGGTCAGTGTACACAATTATAAGATGTATCTCTTGGTCGATGTTCACAATTATAAGATGTGTCTATTGGTCAGTGTACACAATTATAAGACGAGTCTCTTGGTCAGTGTACACAATTATAAGATGTATCTCTTGGTCGATTTTCACAATTATAAGATGTGTCTATTGGTCAGTGTACACAATTATAAGATGTGTCTCATGGTAAGTGTACACAATTATAAGATGTATCTCTTGGTCGATGTTCACAATTATAAGATGTGTCTTTTGGTCAGTGTACACAATTATAAGACGAGTCTCTTGGTCAGTGTACACAATTATAAGACGAGTCTCTTGGTCAGTGTACACAACTATAAGATGTGTCTCTTCGTCGGTAGAGCCGTGGCTGTTAAGTTGTCTATCTTATCACGGGTCACTGCTATTCTATGAACCGTGAACTCATCTTTATTATAACGTAATAGCGCTAGGAATTGAATTGACGTCTTGAGAAGGAAATAAAGGAACAAAAATGGTTTGGACTCGCGGTGACAACACTAAACAATAACACGAACATTTCTGTTGGATCCCTTCCTCAGACCAAAGAAGAAAACTGCACAGAATCAGAAATGAGATCACACAAGATTGTAAGTACCACAAGTATAACATATTGATTTTACTTGAGTGAATAATTATTGTGATGTATTATTATTATTTTCTTCATCGTGCAGCATCATGATGTTATAGTATAAACAAACATACACGCATGTTTTTTCATTGTCACGCCCACGCAGCAGTGATTCATGAAATTTTTCACCCTCAAAGTTTGTCTCTTTAAATGAACTAAGATAAAATCATGGGCTATTAAAGTGTTTTCCATGGACGTGCAAATATCTTTTATGGTTGCTAAATTAATAATTTTTTAAGAGGGTTAGAGAATAAAACATGTTTATTAGTTCTTCTATACTGACAACTTTCCATTCTAAACAAAATAATAATAATTGATAATTGATATATAGCGCTTTATCCCAGCAAGGAACCGGGCTCAAAGCGCTTTACATGGAAATCATAACATACATATAATAATTAAATAACCATTCCTACCATAATAACAACTTAAAGGACAGTACATTACACATAAGCTACGTAAATCATTAAAAGAAATGTTGTTTCGTTAATTTTTTAAATACATTTTGAAAAGATGCATCTTAAGTGCAGTCTTGAAAGTCTTGGTAGTTCGAATACTACGTATGTGTAATGGTAGAGAATTCCATTGTTTGGCTGCACAAAAAGAGAATGACCTTTCGCCAAATGTTTTAGTTCGTGTCTTAGGAACAAAGAGAATGCGTGTGTCTGCAGAAGAGCGTAGCTGACGACTGGGTGAGTAGACCGACAGAAGTTCAGTAAGATAGGAAGGAGATCAGTCAGAAAAGAAATTGTGACAGAGAACAGCCAGTTTGTAATCAATTCGATCTTGTATAGGTAGCCAATGAAGTGAGTAAAGTAGCGGAGTAACATGGTCATGTTTTTTTGCCTTGAGAACAAGTCTGGCAGCTGAATTTTGAACTTTCTGTAGTTTTTCAATGCATTGTGTTGGCGCACCTGACAGAAGAGAATTGCAGATATCAATAATGATACGAGCTATAGAACAAGAGAACAGACTAGAGTTTTTGTTGCATTAACTGTTAAGTAATGACGGAATGAGCTGATCTGACGAATGGCGGTGCAGGCAAAGCGACATATGTGATTGATGAAGTTTTTGGTAGACATGTTGTCAGAAATAATGTAGTCAAGATTCCTAGTCGATGTTTTGAACAGTATATCAGAACTAGCCACCTGAATAGAATTAGGAAGAGACAAAGTACTGCGTGATTTATTGTTGCAAAATAGAAGTGCTTCTGTCTTATCGTCATTCAGCTTGAGCTTGCTTAAAGTCATCCAAGAACTTTACCTCACCAATGCACTCCTGCATCAATTGGACAGTGGAGTCAATATCAGAGGGATCAGAACTAGTGAATAAGTCATCATGCTGTCTGGTGAGTTCCGATGTGGCTTCTGGTTTCTTGACATCGTCATGTTCCCATTAAAAGGATGAAAATATTGGACGATGGCATGTCACATTTCTTGACCAGAAGGAAAAACTGGTTGTGGGGGAAACAAAATTCTTCAGAATTAGTGACAGAAAATGTAGAACAGAATGTGAGCATCGAGCAAACTTCAATGAAACGTGCTAGTCGGGTCGCATGGCTGCAGGCACAAAGACGTAACGACATTTATTATAACAGTATTAAAGTTTATACCACCCAGTCCCTATGGGAACATTTAATACAACGCGAGCAACTATAAAAAAGAGCATAATAAAATAAGAACTTAAGAATAAACCAACGAGGCTTTCAGCTTTTGACATTTTCAATATTGGTGCTCTGTGAGCACACCAAGGACAATAACATGATCGTGTACGCTTCTTTACTTTCAGATGATGGTCACGGTGTCTTGGTCAGCTTCTAATGACAGAAGACTTTGATCGTGGCCAACCTCTTATAGAGAACACTTGGGGCATAGTGGTCAGTCTCTGATGGCAGAAGACATGGATGGTGGTCAGTCTCATTTGCAGGTGGTATCCGAGATCTAGTCATTAGTTCGAACCTCCGGCCACGAGATTTGTTTCACTGCTCAACTGAAATACGTTTGTTTAACACAGGGAAATATTATTATCTCATACAAAATTATATATTTGTTTCCTAGAACCTGCTCCTGGAGACATTTAACACAATCCGCTGAAGGCTTTGAAAGACACTATTATAAGCCGCATACAAATCCACTTTGTTTGTATTAGGACACATGAGGTCTATATCACAGTTAAAGTAAAGGATCATATTCCATAATACGGTTTAAAGACACGCAGCTCACTGAGGCAAACAGCCTAAAAGACTTTTAAAAAAAAATTAAGACATGGATCTAAAAGACTTCTTTTGTATAACGACACTGATCTATATACCATTTTTTTTTCTGGAGGACACTGCTCTGTGTTGCACTGCTAAATTTTAAAAAAAAACTTGCTTCTTTTTTTATAAAGACCCATATCTATAAGACTTGTATAGTGTAAGGACACAGCTTTATAAGACTTCTTTAGTGTAAGGACACAACTCTATAAGACTTAATTATTTAGTGTAAGAACACATCTCTATCAGACTTGTATCGTGTAAGGACACAGCTCTATCAGACTTGTATAGTGTAAGGGCACGGCTCTATCAGACTTGTATAGTGTAAGGGCACGGCTCTATCAGACTTGTATAGTGTAAGGGCACGGCTCTATCAGACGTGTATAGTGTAAGGGCACGGCTCTATCAGACTTGTATAGTGTAAGGGCACGGCTCTATCAGACTTGTATAGTGTAAGGGCACGGCTCTATCAGACTTGTATAGTGTAAGGGCACGGCTCTATCAGACTTGTATAGTGTAAGGGCACGGCTCTATCAGACGTGTATAGTGTAAGGGCACGGCTCTATCAGACGTGTATAGTGTAAGGGCACGGCTCTATCAGACTTGTATAGTGTAAGGGCACGGCTCTATCAGACTTGTATAGTGTAAGGGCACGGCTCTATCAGACTTGTATAGTGTAAGGGCACGGCTCTATCAGACGTGTATAGTGTAAGGGCACGGCTCTATATGACGTGTATAGTGTAAGGGCACGGCTCTATCAGACTAGTATAGTGTAAGGGCATGGCTCTATCAGACTTATATAGTGTAATGGCACGGCTCTATCAGACTTGTATAGTGTAAGGGCACGGCTCTATCAGACTTGTATAGTGTAAGGGCACGGCTCTATCAGACATATATAGTGTAATGGCACGGCTCTATTAGACTTATATAGTGTAATGGCACGGCTCTATCAGACTTGTATAGTGTAAGGGCACGGCTCTATCAGACGTGTATAGTGTAAGGGCATGGCTCTATCAGACTTGTATAGTGTAAGGGCATGGCTCTATCAGACGTGTATAGTGTAAGGGCACGGCTCTATCAGACTTGTATAGTGTAAGGACACGGCTCTATCAGACTTGTATAGTGTAAGGGCATGGCTCTATCAGACTTGTATAGTGTAAGGACACGGCTCTATCAGACTTGTATAGTGTAAGGACACGGCTCTATCAGACTTGTATAGTGTAAGGGCACGGCTCTATCAGACTTGTATAGTGTAAGGACACAGCTATATCAGACTTGTATAGTGTAAGGACACATCTCTATCAGACTTGTATAGTGTAAGGGCACATCTCTATCAGACGTGTATAGTGTAAGAACACATCTCTATCAGACTTGTATAGTGTAAGGGCACATCTCTATCAGACTTGTATAGTGTAAGAACACATCTCTATCAGACTTGTATAGTGTAAGAACACATCTCTATCAGACTTGTATAGTGTAAGGGCACAGCTCTATCAGACTTGTATAGTGTAAGGACACGGCTCTATCAGACTTGTATAGTGTAAGGGCGCGGCTCTATCAGACTTGTATAGTGTAAGGACACGGCTCTATCAGACGTGTATAGTGTAAGGACACGGCTCTATCAGACTTGTATAGTGTAAGGGCGCGGCTCTATCAATAAGACCGTTCATCGTATCAATGTCAGGATCACATGACATTAATGAAAGCTAAAGCCACATAGTTTATTTTCACTGGCTTTCCTCTTATCGATCGCGGTCTTCACGTCCTGTCTTTTGATTAATTATAATGACCTTATCTACATCTGAGGACAAGGGAGAGCATCCAGGCTAATTTTTGAAAAAGCCCTTTTTGTGCCATATCCTGTACTTCATTAGTCAATTCGAAAAAAAAATTGACTTCTGTCAAAGGGAGACTACACTTACCGTGATTTTTCAAAACCTTATTTATTACCTCCCTTTTTCCACACCGAGCGCGCAAAAAACATCTTATCGGTAATTGAAAAATAGTCTTCAAAGAGAGAGAAATCGTTATTAGAGGTAAATCCCTTTCTGTGCTAGCTAAGCCGATTGGTGGACAAATATTATTGGGAACCATCACCCTAAGCTACATTTCTTGGTTGTTTCCCTTGGTCCGATTCTTCTCTATTCTAAGATTTGTTCATGAAATTTTCCCCAGTGTTTTTTTCCCCTCCCGATTTAGTCAGAAGGGGAAGGAAAAAAGCGGAAAAATTTGGCCCCGGGTATCAAAGACATTAGCGACTTGATTATCCTTTATTGGAATAAGGGTCTGATATTTATAGCCCGGGGGGACACGGGGCCCTTCAATAGACAAACACAATTATTAATTATCGTTATGTTTTCAACGGCTTTCATTTAATACTCTAAGAGCTTAGAAGAGGTTTGGCAGAATAGGATGGACCGAACAACAGAGAAGCAAAGGATGAGCAAACAGAAGGGCAGAAAGGAGTGAAAAGATAAAAGGCAAATAGAGGAGGGAGGGAAAGAAAGAAAGAAAGAAAGAAAGAAAGAAAGAAAGAAAGAAAGAAAGAAAGAAAGAAAGAAAGAAAGAAAGAAAGAAAGAAAGAAAGACAGAAAGAAAGAAAGAAAGAAAGAAAGAAAGAAAGAAAGAAAGAAAGAAAGAAAGAAAGAAAGAAAGAAAGAAAGAAAGAAAGAAAGAAAGAAAGAAAGAAAGAAAGAACGAAAGAAAGAAAGATAGAAAGAACGAAAGAAAGAACGAAAGAAAGAAAGAAAGAAAGAAAGAAAGAAAGAAAGAAAGAAAGAAAGAAAGAAAGAAAGAAAGAAAGAAAGAAAGAAAGAAAGAAAGAAAGAAAGAAAGAAAGAAAGAAAGAAAGAAAGAAAGAAAGATAAAAAGAAAAAAAGAAAGAAAGAAAGAAAGAAACAAACAAACAAACAAACAAACAAACAAACAAAGAAACAAAGAAATAAACAAAGAAATAAACAAAGAAACAACCAAACAAAGAGAGTTTTTTTTAAAAATGACATTGCACAGAAGCATAGAAACATTTTGTCACTTTGGATTTTTAAATTTTAATGTGTTTTTTTTAAAATAATTATCTATTAATCGTGGTTATTAATTACAACCTATAAAGTATACATTTCGTTTAGATAATATATATGCCCTATCATACTTTACTAAGGCATAAGTTTTAAAGTGTGCACTCTTGGTAACATTAGGAATGTTATTTTCGTTTATTTATTTTTTAAAACTAAGATTGACATTAACTTTGAACTTATATCAAATGTATAATGAATATAGTAGACAAATGGTGCCTTTGTATGGTGCCTTTGTATGGTGCCTTTGTATGGTGCCTTTGTATGGTGCCTTTGTATGGTGCCTTTGTATGGTGCCTTTGTATGGTGCCTTTGTATGGTGCCTTTGTTTGGTGCCTTTGTATGGTGCCTTTGTTTGGTGCCTTTGTATGGTGCCTTTGTATGGTGCCTTTGTATGGTGCCTTTGTTTGGTGCCTTTGTTTGGTGCCTTTGTATGGTGCCTTTGTATGGTGCCTTTGTTTGGTGCCTTTGTATGGTGCCTTTGTTTGGTGCCTTTGTATGGTGCCTTTGTTTGGTGCCTTTGTATGGTGCCTTTGTTTGGTGCCTTTGTATGGTGCCTTTGTATGGTGCCTTTGTATGGTGCCTTTGTTTGGTGCCTTTGTATGGTGCCTTTGTTTGGTGCCTTTGTATGGTGCCTTTGTATGGTGCCTTTGTTTGGTGCCTTTGTATGGTGCCTTTGTTTGGTGCCTTTGTATGGTGCCTTTGTATGGTGCCTTTGTATGGTGCCTTTGTATGGTGCCTTTGTACGGTGCCTTTGTATGGTGCCTTTGTATGGTGCCTTTGTTTGGTGCCTTTGTATGGTGCCTTTGTTTGGTGCCTTTGTATGGTGCCTTTGTTTGGTGCCTTTGTATGGTGCCTTTGTTTGGTGCCTTTCTATGGTACCTTTGTTTGGTGCCTTTGTATGGTGCCTTTGTTTGGTGCCTTTGTATGGTGCCTTTGTTTGGTGCCTTTGTATTGTGCCTTTGTTTGGTGTCTTTGAAAGGTGCCTTTGTATGGTGCGTTTGTATGTTTTCTTTGTATGGTGCCTTTGTATGGTGTCTCTGTATGATGCCTTTGTATGGTGCATTTGTATTGGGCCTATGTATGGACAGTTTGGTGCCGTTTCATAGTGCATGCAAAGATCACAAAGTTATGCCAATGACTAAGGTTGTATAGATGAATCAGTACCGTGGCCGTAGTATTAGAAATAATTTGATTCAAAACTTGTGTCTCTAAAATGGACGTGTTCCTCTATCATGCAGTCACTTCTGAAAGTTCCCTAAGTGGGTGGGCACAGGAAGAAGTCAGTTGTCACGCGCTCTTTCAAATCAGCTGCCTCAAAGATATGAAACAGAATTCACATACAGATATGTTTTTATTTGGGGGAGCATGACGGTGCTAGTTGTATGATAGTGATAGGGGCGAGGTGGTTGTATGATAGTGATAGGGGCGTGGTGGTTGTATGATAGTGATAGGGGCGAGGTGGTTGTATGATATTGATAGGGGCGTGGTGGTTGTATGATAGTGATAGGGGCGAGGTGGTTATTTTGGTAGTTCTTTGTCCCTAAAAACGTTCCCTTATGTAACATATATTTGCAAATAGGAATTGATTCTTTAAGCTTATCAACATTATGTCTCCCATTCTCCCACCTACCCAACGTTTTTTGTTTGTTTGTTACAACCCTTCGTTTTGGGAGGTTTCCATAAGTTTCGTATAAGATATATATTTTAAAAAATAATAATAATAATAAAAACTTCGGATAAATGTAGCAAGCTGCAGGAGGGAGCAATCGTGTTAATAACGGCAAGACTTGCCCATCTGTGCGGACACGGTTGTTTGGCGGGCAACTCTTATTTTCCATTACCTCTAACGTTAGGGGGCGAGAGCTGTGTGTGGTTTTGTGGTGCAAGGGAGAGCAGTCAACAATGGCCACATTTGCAATGTAAAAATCGCTGTCAAAATTTCCTCCTAGCTTGTCAGCCTGGCGGTTTCAGTGTCACGTGACCCATTTCAACCGGGGGAGAATGAAATGAAATGAGCTGGACCCCGAATGACCCGTACGTCCCGCTGTTTGACGCCCCCCCTCCCCCGCCCCCCACCGGCTCGGCCAAGTGGAGAACAAAAAGTAAAATATAGTTTTCAGAATACGTTTTCTGTAGTGCTAAGCTACAATCCTAGAAAACTGAAATACGCTATTACCAGCAGCTCTATCATATACGCTATTACCAGCAGCTCTTTCCTATACGCTATTACCAGCAGCTCTATCATATACGCTATTACCAGCAGCTCTTTGCTATTCTCTATTACCAGCAGCTCTATCATATACGCTATTACCAGCAGCTCTTTCCTATACGCTATTACCAGCAGCTCTTTCATATACGCTATTACCAGCAGCTCTTTCATATACGCTATTACCAGCAGCTCTTTCATATACGCTATTACCAGCAGCTCTATCATATACGCTATTACCAGCAGCTCTTTGCTATTCTCTATTACCAGCAGCTCTTTGCTATTCTCTATTACCAGCAGCTCTTTGCTATTCTCTATTACCAGCAGCTCTATCATATACGCTATTACCAGCAGCTCTTTGCTATACACTATTACCAGCAGCTCTTTGCTATACGCTATTACCAGCAGCTCTTTGCTATACGCTATTACCAGCAGCTCTTTGCTATACGCTATTACCAGCAGCTCTTTGCTATTCTCTATTACCAGCAGCCCTTTGCTTCGTGAGGTTAACTAGAATCGAACACGTAAGTTAGTCTTTGAAACAAACAAGCTTTGAGTAATTACTCAGTCATGTGTGGCTTTTAACGGGTTTCGATCAATTTTAAGGAAGATCTGCCATTTTTAAACCAAATAAGCTTCTGTTGAAATATTAATTTATTATCTTTATTATCGTTCAAAAACTAGTCGCATGCAGTTATTAATTTTTTGGTATTTTTTATTATTATTATTATTTTTTTTTGTTGTTGTTGGAGGTGGGGAAAATTTTTAAATGTAATTAATTTTTTACAAGTACATAAAAACGTTTCAAACGCCTTTACAAAAAAACGCACTTATGGCCAGCATTTTGTGTCTATGATCTACTCAGTCACGTGATACCAACCCCAAAAATCTTGTTCACTCTGTAAATGGCCAGCCATTGAAAGCTGATAATATTCCACACTTTGAAAATTCTCCTCACCCAGTTTTCTGGTGTCAAAAACCGATTGAAAGAAATATTATTAATTTCTTTATCAATCGCCGCTCGGATGAAGTCGAATCGGCCGAGACACGCTCGAGTCTTTGAGCGCACGTCTCCTAGATGGCTGAGTCTTTCGATCATTGAAATGCGCAACTCAATGACGCTATTGGGAGGCGCGCGCTGCCACCGTATTAAAACGCTACTGTTCTAATCACCCAGGAATAGGGAAAAGCTTCTTCTCATGACCTTGGGGTGCCTCGCGGATGACCTTCGGGTGCTCCGGGATGAGTGACTGAGATGGAGCTGAGCACGAGTGGACCTGGTTCTTCAATTAACGGCAAGAAAAGATCCGGCCTGTCACGGTGACACTGTACTGACCTCTGGTGGCCGGGGAATGGAGGGAGTTTGACAGTTAGATCTGATGTAAGAAACTGTCGGGGGCGGGGGGAGGGGGGGAGCATCACTGATAGTATAGGCAAAAGTTAAGGACAGGAAAAGCACGGTGAAAATCAGTGTGAGATGTGGCGGGTCTTGCGTTGGGTTTGCATTTCAAGAGTTGGTGGGACGGTGGGTCTGAATTTTTTGTATCGACAGGGGAGCAAGCCGATAGATCTTATGTAGAGAGGGGAGGAGAGAAAGTGGCTCGGCACAAGGGCTGGTGGGCATTATGTGGTTCAGAACGGACAGAGTAGGCGTGTCGGTAAGATTGTGTGTCTGAGTTTGGACGGGGTGATAATGTTGTTTAGTGGGACGGTGGGACTTTGGTGGATGAGGATTGCATTTAGTGGGAAAATGGATCTTGAGTTACATTTAGTTGATGTTAAATAATTCATGTTGACACTTTGAACAAGAAAAAAGCTTTAAAAAATTACTCAATGTCACTGTGTCCAAAATTCAAACGTTAAATGATTAGTTTCCCTGGACCTAATGCACGGCAACAGAACAAGCTTAGACTTAGAGTGATATTCAATGTCCGGAAGATGATGTATTATCTTATCTTGTCTGTTACATACGCTCGTTCTTACGTAAGATTATTGCGTCCTACGCTTACGCTTATCCATGTTGTCCAGGTAGGTATCGGTATTGCCCTGAGAAGAGCTACAATTAACCTTTATTCCATATGATAGAGCCTATTCTGAAATTATTCTCCAAAAATTGTAATGTAAGCTGATCGCCTCCACTAAACAAATCTTACTCACACCATGAGGAAATAGCCCCGCCCACAACAAAAGGATGGCCCCATCCCCGCACAACTTGAGGACCAATGACCACCTCCGTATACCACAAGGTAAACTCTAGCCGTATAGTTGTGGTGCATCCATGGGACATCTATTAGTGACCGAGTGACACGCATGGACAAAACGTAAAGAGGAGCACACATGTTAGTCGTGTCAGGCCATTCAGATTCACTTCACTTCACCGAGAATACAGAATGGACAACGGCGTGATATAAAAATATATTTATGTTTTTATTCTATACATTTACATATTAATGTATAGAATAAAATAGAGTTATAGAACATTTTTAGTTCAATCAAATGTATAGAATAAAATAGAGTTATAGAACATTTTTAGTTCAATCAAATGTATAGAATAAAATAGACTTATAGACTATTATAGAACATTTTTAGTTCAATCAAATGTATAGAATAAAATAGAGTTATAGAACATTTTAGTTCAATCAAATGTATAGAATAAAATAGAGTTATAGAACATTTTAGTTCAATCAAATGTATAGAATAAAATAGAGTTATAGAACATTTTTAGTTCAATCAAACATTTTTTGGGGATCTATCCAAACCAAATATTTTTTTTTAATGTCCCCAGGCCACCCTGATTTAGAATCCCCGCGTTAGGTGGAACCAGCTAATACCACAAGAGAGATTGGGAGCAGGAGAGAGGGGCGAATCGGGCGGGGTTAGACAAAAGCGGGCAAGCCAATCAAAACCTTCCTACAGAAGAGTCAGGGTGAGACAATGGAAGTCTGATTACTATTGGTCAGATAAGACAAAAATGGACGGGGTGGGTTATCATTATATAATAGATACTAAACGTTGACCCGGGGCTAGTGGGGGTGGGCAGGGGATAACAATAACATAACAAATAATGTCATGGTGGTGAGGGTGCTACAAGCGTAGGGTGTAGGGGCGGGGGAGGGGACATGGTGCTCGAATTAGAGTCAAGTTTTATTGACATGGTCTCACATTTGACGGACTTTTCTTTACTTTACAAAACAAGAGATCAGTGGCGTAACAACGGCTTGGCATTGGGGCAGTTGCCAAGGGCGCCGGTCTGTGCTAGTTCAAAAGGGCGCAGCTATATCTCTAATTTTTATTATTTTATTTAAATAAAGTGCGCCAAAAATAAATTAGCCAAGGGCGTCAAAAACCCAGTTACGCCTATGCAAGAGATATCTTTTAAATATCCTGGTTCAAGCATTAAACAATTTGTTGATATCAAGTGATAGTGACATAAAATAATCACATTTGCATATAAAACAATTGCAAAGACTGCATTCTAACACCTGGCCCTAAGGAGTGTCTTGAACATTGTTCCCTCTTAGGTTCGATGGTCCGTGTCGCCGTGTGCAAAATCAAATAAACTCGTGTGAAAAGTTGCAGTGTCCATTTTTGGCCAAAATTTTACACTCCTTTAACACATAATATATTATCCTTATCATATAGCGCAACTTAAAAGGAACAATGTTCCTGACTAACTTAACATCAGTGTTTTGAGAACCGTTGGTTCCCATTGCTGCCCACTGCCTAAAATCAAATGACCAGGCCATACATTGACCGAAAAGCGTATATCAAATTATAACATGTGCTTTGTGTGACCTCTGGTCTCCGTTACAGGAGTACAGTTGCTCAGTTACAGGAGTACAGTTGCTCCGTTTAAGGAGTACAGTTTAGGGTGCTCCGTTACTGGTGTACATTTGCTCATATACAGGAGTACAGTTTAGGTTGCTCCGTTACAGGAGTACAGTTGCTCATATACAGGAGTACAGTTGCTCCGTTACAACAGAAAAACAACACCACCATAGTACAATTATTACCTATCTTCTCGTGCACCCACCCCTTTCCACCCACCACTCCATGTTTCATTTTGTTATAATGATGAAATGTTAATGGTATCGAAAAATACGAACAGCTTTATAATTGTTACTGACAAGCGAATCCTAACAGCCCGATATTGTTAGCGAGGACCCATTACTCAGCATGTTGCCCGATTCCGCCCTGAAAAAGATTCACTACAGAATGAAAGATAACTCCAGCCAAGGTTTTGTCCTTGAAAAGCGATGTAAACGCATATCAAAGAACGATATGGCTGGCTAGGAACACGCTCGAATTAAACCAATGACGTTGCCAGCTCTCGGAGCACTTAGTTCCATAAAAGGAGTCTTTCACGAGCCTTTCACGAGTGTTTTTTTTTATTTCTTCTACGGAACTCTGACCCCCCCCCTTTCCTCGCTCCCACCCCCACCATCAAACTGAACAGTGCGCCACAATAGGACAGTATTAATAAGTAATGCCCCGCTTTTCACCTCGTCCCGCGGGCGGCCCACAGAGCGATGGTCCTCCGCATTGTACCCGGGCCCGCTGGATGGCCATACGCATCACCGGACAATTATTGTCCGTAGCTTGCCAACAAATGCAGAGAAAATAAGCCCTAGAATGGCGGTTTGTGCGCCATGAAAGGCCCAAGATTCTGGTCGCATGCTGCGCTTGTATGGACCTTGTATAGCGCCATTATGGCAGCCATTGTGCTAGTCGTGAATGGGACTTCCAATTTGGCGTAATCTCGCTGGGACCGCTGTGAAAGAAATTCCCTTATTGGTTTCGATTTTTTTTCTTCTCCTTCCGTCCCCTCCCTCCTGCGACGTCCGAGACGAGGATTCAAGCGCACGTTGAGTAATGTTTGGATTCCAAGCGAAACGAAAAGAACTTTTTTTTTAAAACTGAAAATCGCCTTTCAATAAAGACTAGCCCCTGTACACGCCTCGCTATCTCTCCCGTATCCCTCTTATCAAGATTTGTTTCAAACCATCCCCCATCCCCCCCTACACCCTTCTTTCTATTCCCTCCCATAACACATCGGACTCAAACATTACGACTAACCAACTTCTCGGCTCCCCGCTACGGCTTTGCTTGTATTGGAGTAACTATGTTTGCACTCCCCAAACGGATGTTCTGCGACTTGGCTCCCTCCCCTACCCAAACCATTCCTCCCCCCCCCTCCCCGACGTTTCAACGTCTTATCCTCTAGAAGAGATCCCAGCCAGAAGTATCCATCTTGGATTCCCCCCTTGTGAAGTCGGCTACAAAGACACTCCCTCGCGATTAAAAGAAGATCTCCCCAAGATGAGCGCCCGACGATGGAAATAGAAACACCCGGGCTTTGGTGGAGAGCTCGGGCCGCCAAATTGGGGGAAACTTTTGAACAAGTCATTTGTAGTAATTGTCTCCACAAACAGGGAGGATATGACAGGAATTCAGTGCGCGCCATTATCTCGGTGAATCGCGCAAATTCTCGCGTGGTCCGTCTTGTGTGAATCAATTCCGGCTCTTGTGTGATGTTTGTGAATGAAGCGAGGGCCCATTTCCAGGACCCTTCTCTCGCGCTTTGACTCGCCAAATAAGGTAAACACGAGATGTAACACGCGCGTGAATAAGGGAGAACACTCGTCTAGGCTCTTCAGCCGAGCCCTGTAAAGAAAAAGAGGGCAGAAATGAAAAGAAAACAACGCAACGGACATTTTCTTCCAGCACGGAAGTAGCAAGTCATAATAAGTCAAAGTCATGGCCGTCAGTGTCGAAGTCATGGACTGACAGAAGAACTGACACTCAAGTTTACAACTATGAGATAGGGCGAACAATTCGACTACAAGAAATGTAGATCTTTATCTTTTTGACAAATTCAATCTTTAGAAGAAAAAAAACCACTTATAAATAAATTGTCACATCTTTGACAAGTTTTTACACATATAATTGACCACTATTGGTGATACAAAGCATATCTTTGACAATTTTTTTAAAGACATACATTTGACCACTATTGGTGATATACAATACATATCTTTGACAATTTTTTTATCGACATACATTTGACCACTATTGGCGATATACAATGCATATCTTTGACAATTTTTTATAGACATACATTTGACCACTATTGGCGATATACAATACATATCTTTGACAATTTTTTTTATAGACCTACATTTGACCACTATTGGCGATATACAATACATATCTTTGACAATTTTTTTTAAAGACCTACATTTGACCACTATTGGCGATATACAATACATATCTTTGACAATTTTTTTTAAAGACCTACATTTGACCACTATTGGTGATATACAATACATATCTTTGACAATTTTTTTTAAAGACCTACATTTGACCACTATTGGTGATATACAATACATATCTTTGACAATTTTTTTAAAGACCTACATTTGACCACTATTGGTGATATACAATACATATCTTTGACAATTTTTTTTTAAAGACCTACATTTGAGCACTATTGGTGATATACAATACATATCTTTGAAAAGTTTTTTTAAAGACCTACATTTGACCACTATTGGTGATATACAATACATATCTTTGACAATTTTTTTAAAGACCTACATTTGACCACTATTGGTGATATACAATGCATATCTTTGACAATTTTTTTTAAAAGACATACATTTGACCACTATTGGTGATATACAATACATATCTTTGACAATTTTTTTTAAAAGACATACATTTGACCACTATTGGTGATATACAATACATATCTTTGACAATTTTTTTATAGACATACATTTGACCACTATTGGCGATATACAATACATATCTTTGACAATTTTTTTTAAAAGACATACATTTGACCACTATTGGTGATACAAAGCATATCATTGACATTTTTTTTAAAAGACCTACATTTGACCACTATTGGTGATATACAATACATATCTTTGACAATTTTTTTTAAAGACATACATTTGACCACTATTGGTGATATACAATACATATCTTTGACAAATTTTTTTAAAGACCTACATTTGACCACTATTGGTGATATACAATGCATATCTTTGACAATTTTTTTAAAAAGACATACATTTGACCACTATTGGTGATATACAATACATATCTTTGACAATTTTTTTTAAAAGACATACATTTGACCACTATTGGTGATATACAATACATATCTTTGACAATTTTTTTATAGACATACATTTGACCACTATTGGCGATATACAATACATATCTTTGACAATTTTTTTATAGACATACATTTGTCCACTATTGGCGATATACAATACATATCTTTGACAATTTTTTTTAAAGACCTACATTTGACCACTATTGGTGATATACAATACATATCTTTGACAATTTTTTTAAAGACCTACATTTGACCACTATTGGTGATATACAATACATATCTTTGACAATTTTTTTTAAAGACCTACATTTGACCACTATTGGTGATATACAATACATATCTTTGACAATTTTTTTAAAGACCTACATTTGACCACTATTGGTGATATACAATGCATATCTTTGACAATTTTTTTTAAAAGACATACATTTGACCACTATTGGTGATATACAATACATATCTTTGACAATTTTTTTTAAAAGACATACATTTGACCACTATTGGTGATATACAATACATATCTTTGACAATTTTTTTATAGACATACATTTGTCCACTATTGGCGATATACAATACATATCTTTGACAATTTTTTTTAAAGACCTACATTTGACCACTATTGGTGATATACAATACATATCTTTGACAATTTTTTTAAAGACCTACATTTGACCACTATTGGTGATATACAATACATATCTTTGACAATTTTTTTTTAAAGACCTACATTTGACCACTATTGGTGATATACAATACATATCTTTGACAATTTTTTTAAAGACCTACATTTGACCACTATTGGTGATATACAATGCATATCTTTGACAATTTTTTTTAAAAGACATACATTTGACCACTATTGGTGATACAAAGCATATCATTGACATTTTTTTTAAAAGACCTACATTTGACCACTATTGGTGATATACAATACATATCTTTGACAATTTTTTTTAAAGACATACATTTGACCACTATTGGTGATATACAATACATATCTTTGACAATTTTTTTTAAAGACCTACATTTGACCACTATTGGTGATATACAATGCATATCTTTGACAATTTTTTTAAAAAGACATACATTTGACCACTATTGGTGATATACAATACATATCTTTGACAATTTTTTTTAAAAGACATACATTTGACCACTATTGGTGATATACAATACATATCTTTGACAATTTTTTTATAGACATACATTTGACCACTATTGGCGATATACAATACATATCTTTGACAATTTTTTTATAGACATACATTTGACCACTATTGGCGATATACAATACATATCTTTGACAATTTTTTTAAAAGACATACATTTGACCACTATTGGCGATATACAATACATATCTTTGACAATTTTTTTTAAAAGACATACATTTGACCACTATTGGTGATATACAATACATATCTTTGACAATTTTTTTATAGACCTACATTTGACCACTATTGGCGATATACAATACATATCTTTGACAATTTTTTTTAAAGACCTACATTTGACCACTATTGGCGATATACAATACATATCTTTGACAATTTTTTTTAAAGACCTTCATTTGACCACTATTGGTGATATACAATACATATCTTTGACAATTTTTTTAAAGACCTACATTTGACCACTATTGGTGATATACAATACATATCTTTGACAATTTTTTTAAAGACCTACATTTGACCACTATTGGTGATATACAATACATATCTTTGACAAGTTTTTTTTAAAGACCTACATTTGAGCACTATTGGTGATATACAATGCATATCTTTGACAATTTTTTTTAAAAGACATACATTTGACCACTATTGGTGATATACAATACATATCTTTGACAAGTTTTTTTAAAGACATACATTTGACCACTATTGGTGATATACAATACATATCTTTGACAATTTTTTTAAAGACCTACATTTGACCACTATTGGTGATATACAATGCATATCTTTGACAATTTTTTTTAAAAGGCATACATTTGACCACTATTGGTGATATACAATACATATCTTTGACAATTTTTTTTAAAAGACATACATTTGACCACTATTGGTGATATACAATACATATCTTTGACAATTTTTTTTAAAAGACATACATTTGACCACTATTGGTGATACAAAGCATATCTTTGACATTTTTTTTAAAAGACCTACATTTGACCACTATTGGTGATATACAATACATATCTTTGACAATTTTTTTTAAAGACATACATTTGACCACTATTGGTGATATACAATACATATCTTTGACAATTTTTTTTAAAGACCTACATTTGACCACTATTGGTGATATACAATGCATATCTTTGACAATTTTTTTAAAAAGACATACATTTGACCACTATTGGTGATATACAATACATATCTTTGACAATTTTTTTTAAAAGACATACATTTGACCACTATTGGTGATATACAATACATATCTTTGACAATTTTTTTTATAGACATACATTTGACCACTATTGGCGATATACAATACATATCTTTGACAATTTTTTTATAGACATACATTTGACCACTATTGGCGATATACAATACATATCTTTGACAATTTTTTTTAAAAGACATACATTTGACCACTATTGGCGATATACAATACATATCTTTGACAATTTTTTTTAAAAGACATACATTTGACCACTATTGGTGATATACATATCTTTGACAATTTTTTTATAGACATACATTTGACCACTATTGGCGATATACAATGCATATCTTTGACAATTTTTTTAAAAAGACATACATTTGACCACTATTGGTGATATACAATACATATCTTTGACAATTTTTTTTAAAAGACATACATTTGACCACTATTGGTGATATACAATACATATCTTTGAAAATTTTTTTATAGACATACATTTGACCACTATTGGCGATATACAATACATATCTTTGACAATTTTTTTATAGACATACATTTGACCACTATTGGCGATATACAATACATATCTTTGACAATTTTTTTTAAAAGACATACATTTGACCACTATTGGTGATACAAAGCATATCTTTGACATTTTTTTTAAAAGACCTACATTTGACCACTATTGGTGATATACAATGCATATCTTTGACATTTTTTTTAAAAGACCTACATTTGACCACTATTGGTGATATACAATACATATCTTTGACAATTTTTTTTTAAAGACATACATTTGACCACTATTGGTGATATACAATACATATCTTTGACAATTTTTTTAAAGACCTACATTTGACCACTATTGGTGATATACAATACATATCTTTGACAAGCCGTGTGTTAGATATTAATGAACTCTAATAAACAGATACATAATTTTGTTGACAATAGTGCAGTTATTTACGTTGTAGTTATTTCATATATTATAGAGTTAAACGGCTTGCTATGTTTGAAGATAATTATAGTATAGTTGATTATTACGGTATTTAGTTCAAATATTTAGTTTTAAGTTACCGTATTTACTCGCATATAAGCCGAGTTAAAATTTATAACTATAAAATACAATACTGAAATCACGGATTCGGCTCATATGCGCATAAAAGAAAATGGACACAAGGACAGACACTAAAATGTTTTTTTTCTAAATATATATTTCGTTAACATCAATTGTGAACAACTTATGAGCGAAGTTTCAGATATCATTATAGCAAATAATGTGGAAAAATCAGAATACGTTTTTGTGTAAACAAACTGGTATGTAACAGAAAATTAAGCATTTTACGTCTTGAAAGTAACACATTTCTATGAACCAAAAATATGGAGTAAAATTAGACAATTGTATGGTCGACTTATATGCGGGTTTTTAAAAAAATTGGCCATTTTTAAAGCAGTTTTAGGGGGTCTGCTTACATGCGATGTAGGCTTCTGTGCGAGTATATACGGTACTCTGAACAGTTTTAAAGACAATTAGTCACAATGCAACACTTTGAAGACAGTTATTCCGCATTAAAAAGACGAACAACTTACGATACAATTTCTGAAGACATATTATAAGACTTTATAAGACTATCACCGGTTTGTTCAAACGAAATTGACCAACACATGTTTCAATACAGGCAAACTGCAATTCTATATCAAATAAAACTGACTTATATTAAAGACAGCGACACAGAAAATTGACAGAATCAGAGCAAAGCCACAATAGTTACACGAGTACAAGTACATAATCTGACTTAAGTAACCTATTTGAGAGTTGACATGGACAGAAGCATTGGTTTACAGTCACAGCTCCTCGGAGGCTTGGGGTGGGGGGAGGGGAGGCGTCTTGCTCCACTCTTTGTAACATTGTAACATTGCAACATTGTAACATTGTAACAGTGTAACATTGTAACATTGTAACAGTGTAACAGTGTAACATTATAACTTTGTAACATTGTAACATTGTAACATTGTAACACTTAACACTGTAACATTGTAACACTGTAACATTGTAACATTGTAACATTGTAACAGTGTAACATTGTAACATTGTAAAGTCTACCTGCTGGCTGGATTCTCTCAATTAGTTCGATCTCAGACGGCGCTATAAGTGATCCGCCTCACCGACCACATTGTCGCAGGACCCACCGATCACATTCTATTGGCGTCAGAGATGAAAACTAAATGACAAAGGGTTGGGGACACTCCACGATGGGACGATCAGCGACGATTGCTGCTATCTTGCGATCTGACACTCACATTTAGGCTGCAAAAGATTCAGACTTATCTTATCAATCTGTTACAGGCGGTTCACCGACAAAATGGCCCCGGACAAAACGGCTCCGACAAAACGGCCCCGGTCAAAACGGCCCTTGTCAAAACGGTCCCTGTCAAAACGGCCCCGGTCAAAACGGCCCCTGTCGAAACGGCCCCGGTCAAAACGGTCCTGGACTAATAGATTGACTAATAGTAAAAAATATAATAAAATAGTATATTAGTATTTTTACTTACCGTTACAGTGTCAGGTTTAGTTCACAAAAACAATAATAATGACAATCCAAGAGAAAATTTTAAAAACTTTACTCGATATGGCACCACGTCACAATTGTTTGTTGAGAAGAAATAATATCATAAAATCACAAGAAATAATTTTACAATTTGACCACTTTCTTTAAGGGGGAAAAAGTTGACAAAAGGTTAAAATGCAAAAAAAATAATTAAATTAAATTTTGTGTTTTTAAAAATGTAAACAATTTGCTTGGGGCCGTTTTGTCCGGGCCTGATTTGACCGGGGCCGTTTTGAATTTAATATTTTCTCTTTTGTATGATTTATGCATCGATAGATGCATAATTACATGGATACATTATTACATGTATAGATACATAATTATATCGATGAATTACATTAATTACTTACTATTTGGACTCATATAATATCATAAAACATGGATTACTATAAATAATGTACTACTATAGTTAAAGAGATTGGATTAACTGGAAAAGAAATGAAAGATTTCATCGAAGAGAAAGTCAAAGAAACCAAAGAAGAAGAGAAGCAAACGCAAAAAGAAGCCAGAGAACAAAGAGTTGCAAGAAGAGAACTTGAATGACTGTAAAATGACAACTTAAAACTACAAGTTAGCTACAGAGCAACTGCTGACAGGCATATATCCCTTGTGCAAACATCTCGCTAGAAATACAAAACATGCGATGATGATAAAACGACCATCTTTAATATGTTATTACAAAGTTATAAAATTATTGCACAACCATCTTATGATAATGTTACCCAAATATTTAGTAGAATGTCGCAGTATTGAAATCCTATTACACTATCCAGGCGGTTACGCTTATAAAAGTAGACAAACAAATAAAAACACACGGTTTCAGACAACACACAATACGTGACACGTGGACAACTTAACCCTTCACAGTTTAGCCCACGACAAATGAACCCACGACAAGTGAACCCACGACAAATGAACCCACGACAAGTGAACCCACGACAAGTGAACCCACGACAAGTGAACCCATGACAAGTGAACCAACGACAAGTGAACCCACGACAAATGAACCCACGACAAATGAACCCACGACAAGTGAACCCACGACAATTGAACCCACGACAAGTGAACCCACGACAAGTGAACCCATGGCAAGTCAACCCACGACAAGTGAACCCACGACAAGTCAACCCACGACAAGTCAACCCACGACAAGTCAACCCAAGACAAGTGAACCCATGGCAAGTGAACCCACGAGAAGTAAAACTACGACCAGTAAACCCACGAGAAGTAAAACTACGACCAGTGAACCTACCACAGTAAAAGATCACATGTCAGGTCTTACCAGTTCACTTGTCACGTGCCCAGTGTTTCAGGGTACCGTATTACCAAGCCGACAAGACTTCTTTCTCCCCCAACTGAATGCCCCGACAATGGCCGCCAACACGCCTGACAATAACAGAACTCTGTTTCCAAACAGAGCGGGACAAGTAGACACAAGCTTTAGAATTCTCCAACAATTTCACCTAAATTATTCACTTGATTCTTTCCGAGCCGCCATTGTCCGGCAGGGCTTTTCTGCCATGACAAAAAGCACTAATGAATTACCGGGCCTTATGTGGACCGTGACACAAAGACCTGCGCGTGGAGCGCGAGGCCGAATGCACCTAAAAAATACTCTTATTTCATTTCACTCTTCAGTTCGTCCACGGGTAATGGCATCGATTACAATATAAGGTTGGGATCGATACCCGGACATTTTGCTGCAATTGTGGAGATCGGTTTCTCGTTGTGAGGTGGCACAAAAGAATGGCATTATGTCTTGATCAGTTCTGTCGGCCAGAGAGAGAAAAGGCAGATTTCAAAATGGCTGATACTTAAACTCTGAGAATTGTTTTGATGGTGAATATAAAGTTATGGTTGGTGCTTAGGTCTCTTCAAATAGTTGTTTGCTTTGATGGTGAATATAAAGTTATGGTTGGTGCTTAGGTCTCTTCAAATAGTTGTTTGCTTTGAGATTTTCTGCTAGAAATAGATTGATGCATGCACACAAGAAGAATCGTGGTAATGTAGCTGGTGTACTCATTGACCAAATTTGGAGTATGGCATTCAACAAGGTCTGATCCTGGATTGATGTACACATCAATAATAGCGGTGACTAGGTTCATATACATATCAACAAGGTCTGATCCTGGATTGATGTACACATCAATAATAGCGGTGACTAGGTTCATATACATATCAACAAGGTCTGATCCTGGATTGATGTACACATCAATAATAGCGGTGACTAGGTTCATATACATATCAACAAGGTCTGATCCTGGATTGATGTACACATCAATAATAGCGGTGACTAGGTTCATATACACATTTAATAATGACTTAGACTGTGTTGTTGTACACATCAATAATGACTTAGACTGTGTTGTTGTACACATTTAATAATGACTTAGACTGTGTTGTTGTACACATTTAATAATGACTTAGACTGTGTTGTTGTACACATCAATAATGACTTAGACTGTGTTGTTGTACACATCAATAATGACTTAGACTGTGTTGTTGTACACATCAATAATGACTTAGACTGTGTTGTTGTACACATCAATAATGACTTAGACTGTGTTGTTGTACACATCAAGTAGTGACGTAAAGACAACTTCCAGAATTACTTTGAATTATTTGAATTCGTTAAACAAAAAGTGATTTATCCTTTTGATGAAAATTATTCAATATAGGAGGAAAGGAATTAAATAGGAGACGAACTATATCCCAATAGGCAGTGTTAGTCACTTGTTACTGTTAAGTTGAAGTAATTTTTAGAGTTGTGATGTTAGCTTTCATGAATGATATGCCAGTATGTAATGCATCTGCAGGCACATTAGTTACTGTCACTATTTATAATATTTTTTGTGTATTCCAAGTTTAAAAATAACTTTTCAACCATTAAAATCTAAAATTAAAATATCAAAAGTTATTATATACTAGCAACAAAGCCCGTCCACGGACGGGAATAAGTGTAGGTGACCTGTGAAGTTCATGGTAGGACATCACAACATTACCCACCCCCGTCTAAAGTTCGCAAATCAAATCAAAATTGATATCCGGATCCTATCCGGATCTGCCACAAGTATTTGGCAAATCCGGATATTGTCAGAAATTCCGATATCCGGCTCACCCCGTAATATATTATATGCATAAACATTTTAATGAAAGATTTAAATTTCATACATACGACGACCAAACAAAAAAATATTTCATCCAGATCACTGGCATTGTATCGATGCCTCGTGTAATCGTTGGGGTTTGAGGAGTTAACACGCGATAATCGACTACGTCCATCGACCCTGTGATTTCCCACTGTTTTAAATCATTAAACCTGGTGAGTTGTCGCAGTGCGATGGAAGAGACACACAAGAGTCTTAATGGATCATTGTCCAAGTCGGCATCGGATATTCAGGTGGCCATTGTTCCCGACCCCCCAACACCGAGCCGTGCTGCCAACAATCATGGTCAATATTTAATGACTCTAAACACTCATTAAAACGTCAGCTTCGTTGTTGTAGTCTGATGGTTTGAGAACTACTGCAGACGACAAATAAAAGCGAGCGGTACGTACATTGTGAGGCCTATGTCTGATTTAAGCTTGATGTAGAGGTTTTTTTTTAAAAACATGTTCACTGTAGGCTCTGTAGGCTCTGTAGGCTCTGTACTGTAGGCTCTGTAGGCTCTGTACTGTAGGCTCTGTACTGTAGGCTCTGTAGGCCAGTGGTGGCGAACATGTTGTGGCCCCGTGCCCAAAATTCAACCTAAACACACTTATTTATAGCAGACTGCCAACACTTCAATTAAACCCACTTATTGATAGCAGACTGCCAACACTTCAATTAAACCCGAAGATGGGGGTTAGCTGGTTTTATTAAAGAAGTAATATTTTAGTCACGTGCCGGCTGATGGGGCACTGCATGCCGACTGTGGCACGCGTGTCATAGGTTGGCCATCACTGATGTAGACCTTAGCTTAGGCTCAAGTGGCTGATTTAAACAAGACCCTGTTGATGTCCCAGAGCTAGATTTACCTCTACAAGTAGCTGACCTTTTATCTTCCTTGCTCCCCATCTGCCCATGTAGCCTACAGGTAGGTAGCGACATTTAATTATTTCATTATTTAATAACATTTTTGGACTTCTGGAATATCTAAAAACAATAATTTTATTAAAAAATCACTGGTGGTCCTTCAAACAATACAAAATTGTGCTTCCCCCAACTGCGAACTATCGCCAGCAACCAGGCACTTCTCCTGGTGACAAATTAAAAGTTATTGGTCATGCCAATGTCATCACCAAAGCAGGTATGTGGACATAGGTGGGGACTGTTGGGTGAAACACCGTCTCGAAGTATTCTCAGGTTATTAGACATAACTTGAAGGATAACTAAGATCACGAATAATGACGCAGTAAACATAAATAAGATAAAATAAGATCACGAATAATGACGCAGATAAACATAAATAAGATAAAATAAGATCACGAATAATGACGCAGTAAACATAAATAAGATAAAATAAGATCACGAATAATGACGCAGATAAATATAAATAAGATCACGAATAATGACGCAGTAAACATACATAAGATAAAATAAGATCACGAATAATGACGCAGTAAAAATAAATAAGATAAAATAAGATCACGAATAATGACGCAGATAAATATAAATAAGATAAAATAAGATCACGAATAATGACGCAGATAAATATAAATAAGATAAAATAAGATCACGAATAATGACGCAGATAAATATAAATAAGATAAAATAAGATCACGAATAATGACGCAGATAAACATAAATAAGATAAAATAAGATCACGAATAATGACGCAGTAAACATAAATAAGATAAAATAAGACCACGAAAGAGACCATATAAATAAGATATCGACACTGTAAATAAAATGGTTATAGAAACCCACACATTCTGCGGTTAACAACGGGTATCAGCTGCCACTGACCTACCGTATTCATGTGGACTTAGCTATAGCATGTCGCTAAAGATTTATTTATAAGAAATAAGATATCAACACAGATATCTCAGGGAAGTTTCAATAGGATCTTCACACATTTACCGGTTAAAATGATTCAAATGTTCAAGGGAAGTTACGGCAAATCAGTATTAGCGGGATCATGGTCCATATAAACACGCTCAGTAATACAGATGTGTTATGAGGCAAGGACAAGGTCTTTCTCTAGTCTACAAAAACAAATGAACGGAAGAATTCCTAGACATTGCACTCATGTAGTGTTGTACTGTATATAGTCACGTAGTGTTGTATTGTATATGGTCATGTAGTGTTGTACTGTATATAGTCATGTAGTGTTGTACCGTATGTAGTCATGTAGTGTTGTACCGTATGTAGTCATGTAGTGTTGTATCGTATGTAGTCATGTAGTGTTGTACCGTATGTAGTCATGTAGTGTTGTACCGTATGTAGTCATGTAGTGTTGTACTGTATATAGTCATGTAGTGTTGTACTGTATATAGTCATGTAGTGTTGTACTGGATATAGTCATGTAGTGTTGTACTGTATATAGTCATGTAGTGTTGGACTGTATATAGTCATGTAGTGTTGTACTGTATATAGTCATGTAGTGTTGTACTGTATATAGTCATGTAGTGTTGTACTGTATATAGTCATGTAGTGTTGGACTGTATATAGTCATGTAGTGTTGGACTGTATATAGTCATGTAGTGTTGGACTGTATATAGTCATCTAGTGTTGGACTGTATATAGTCATCTATTGTTGTACTGTATATATTCATGTAGTGTTGTACTGTATATAGTCATGTAGTGTTGTACTGTATATAGTCATGTAGTGTTGTACTGTATATAGTCATGTAGTGTTGTACTGTATATAGTCATGTAGTGTTGTACTGTATATAGTCATGTAGTGTTGTACTGTATACAGTGTATACATGTATAATTTTAATACCGAACGGGTGCTTCGCACTGTCTTCTCCAGCCTTTTCCCTAGTCGATCCTAACAGTTAAGAGCCAACGCATTGTGAGATAGTACCCCATATAAAGAAGAACGTTTTTGGGGAATCATTAGATGTAGATTGTAGATGTCAAACCAAGTGGTTTTCATTCATTTAATCTATTTTTCAAAACAGATCTCCAAATTGGTTTCAGAGATCTAAACTATTACAGACGTTAAATTATACCCTGCTAAATATTGGCCATTTAAGTCGCATGTGCTACCTATGACTAGATCAACGGTGAGCCGCATGCGGCTCATCTGTGTTCACGTTGCTAGCGACTCGCAACAATTTATGAAACTAGAAAGATTACAGGAATATTTCCATTCCAGGTTTAATAACCCACAGCGCTTTAATGCGGCTCTCTACAATATGTTAATACTTTAAAATGGCTCTCTGTTACTACAGGTCTGGCCACCCCTGGACTAGATGGACTTATTATATTAGTCATTTGTTCAACTAAAAAGAAGGACATGTGAGTCAAATGCTCTGCCTACCGCCTACTAACAAAATGAAGTGCAAGTCAAAAGTCCCACTAATAAAAATAAAGGACTTGAAAGTAAAATTCACTGAAAACCAAACGGACATATAAGTCAAATGTCCTAGTAATAACTAACAAGATCAGGTGAAAGACTTTTCACCCAGTAATTACTTTCATCATGTTTACGCCATGGCCCGTTGTGTGCGCCCATACAACAGTTGGAGGGGAGGCGGTGGTGCATGGGGTGTGGGGGGGGGACTTACAGAGATACATTTCATGTCTTAATTATAGCCAGATCTGAACATCGCTGGAAAAACTTCCTCACCCTACACCTCTCCCACCCTTCAGACCAAGGTACTCACTTGTTGTGACGTCCATCACACACTAGTGGGCGGGGCACCGCCTGCACGCCAGCCAACCAAACGACCAATGAGAGCTGAGCGTGTCACAAGGAGGCGGCCAACAAAGGATTCAATTGGCTAATCCCCCATGACAGACGCGCCGAAGGGTTGAAAGTGTGAGAGTAAAAAAAGGGGGAAAAAAAAGAAAAACCTGTCGCATTGAATTGAAAGGTCCCGCTAAACGCCCGCTCTAGGAGCTGACTGACAGTGCTGAATAACAGCATTCTTCGGGCGATGAGAGGGAGGCTGAAATGTAATCATTCACGGTAGTCCGACTGAAGCCCTGCGTTCAAACATACAATCGAGATAACCCTACAGTCGGTGCGGACATATTTCGTTAGGCGTGCCAGTTTTCTGTCAGTAGCTGTCGGGAGGATTGCCAACGCTACACCATCGGAGCTGCTATCGTTCTGTCTTCGTCCGGTGCAACCAGCAGTGCAATACTCGTGTGATGCGACGTCTCCTGTTGTCGCCAGTGATATCTTCTCCGTGGCAGTGATACGTCGATGTGATACTTGACAAAAGCTAAAGTGCAGTGTGTGTTCGCGGGATATTGTCTAATAGTGTTGAACAAATAATGCACAGTGTATATTATATGTTGACATTTTGGTGTTAACATGACGTGAAGCCGCCAATATTGTTGAGCAAGAATATTTGTTAAAAATTACAATTACAATAGTTTCTAAATTTGCATTCAACGAGCGATCGCAAGCCAACACCCAGGGACTTGTGTCACCTCAAGGATATGCTGAGACCAGTGCGAGGTTGACAACACACGCGGGACCACTGACCACTGAGTTGACTTCACAAAACTTTGATTGAAAAACTGGTAAGTGAGATTTGTGTTGTAGGTTGTCGTAAAGAAGTCTTTTGTTTATAATTTTTGTTTCTAAAATAATATAAACGGAAGTATAATCGACTCTATGAATATTTTTATTCATAAAAAAAATAAAAATAAAAATATCATAAATCTTTAAAAATTGGAGGTTTCGTAGCCGACAGACTCCTTTATATAAAAATAGATCGAATTACAAAAGTTTTTTTTCTCAGCTTATTTAGTAACTTAAATACAGCCTAAATACTACTCGCAGCCATATTTTCTAATTACTAATGTATTGTCTGGCAAACCATGTCATGCATTTATGGACATTTTCTTCTTGGTGTGAACGTTGTCAGAGTTCAGTGTTTATAGAATTTTAGCCCTTAGCACTATAATGACAGCTGAAGTAATATGGACAGAGCACTATAATGACAGCTGAAGTAATATGGACAGAGCACTATAATGACAGCTGAAGTAATATGGACAGAGCACTATAATGACAGCTGAAGTAATATGGACAGAGCACTATAATGACAGCTGAAGTAATATGGACAGAGCACTATAATGACAGCTGGAGTAATATGGACAGAGTACTATAATGACAGCTGAAGTAATATGGACAGAGCACTATAATGACAGCTGAAGTAATATGGACAGAGCACTATAATGACAGCTGAAGTATTATGGACAAAGCCGGTTATACCTGAATACAACACAGACTTCAACTTCAGACACTAGCGACTTCTCATATACACTCAGGAACGACTTATTTGCCCATACCATGAAGACGCGCCCCAGGTATAACTTGGATGTTCCTATCAATCCAAACAATCCACTTAAATGTTCCTATCAATCCAAACAATCCACTTAAATGTTCCTATCAATCCAAACAATCCACTTAAATGTTCCTATCAATCCAAACAATCCACTTAAATGTTCCTATCAATCCAAACAATCCACTTAAATGTTCCTATCAATCCAAACAATCCACTTAAATGTTCCTATCAATCCAAACAATCCACTTAAATGTTCCTATCAATCCAAACAATCCACTTAAATGTTCCTATCAATCCAAACAATCCACTTAAATGTTCCTATCAATCCAAACAATCCACTTAAATGTTCCTATCAATCCAAACACCATGAAGACGCGCCCCAGGTATCAATCCAAACAATCCACTTAATTTATTTTGCAGATTTTCTATTAGCTCTAAAAAAATTTGTCAATCATCATACAACCTAACATTAGGTAAATAAAAAACTCCAAATCAAGCCAAGAACATGTGTCAATTCCTGAAACAAATCATGAATATGTTTGCCATGCTCTTTTTAACACATATTTCTATCATTCTCGTTTACCTGTAAAACATTTGTACCAAATAAGATATTAATTATTTTAAAATAATTCTCTTAGTCAAGGGTTCCCAAAATAATCAGACACAACCCCCACAGCTTCCCCAAAGATTTTTCCGAGTGACAATTATCTGAATCATGATCTCAATGTGGATCAAACTCGATATTAAAGTGAATACCTGGGGGAAGATGTGAGAACCACTCAGTGTTTGTGAGAACCACTCAGTGTTTGTGATAACCACTCAGTGTTTGTGAGAACCACTCAGTGTTTGTGAGAACCACTCAGTGTTTGGGAGAACCACTCAGTGTTTGGGAGAACCACTCAGTGTTTGTGAGAACCACTCAGTGTTTGTGAGAACCACTCAGTGTTTTTGAGAACCACTCAGTGTTTGTGAGAGCCACTCAGTGTTTGTGAAAACCACACAGTGTTGTATAGATGCCAGGGATTAGGCTTAGGATTGATGTCTCGCTCGCTCACGGGAAGATGTAACTGCACCACGGTGTGCTGACACGGCATGGCTATTACACATATTCTAGTCACACACACATGTGTACAGAACACATCTTACAGTAGGGCAACACACCTCGGACGTCCAATAATGATCGTCATAAAATGGTTGCATGGCGTCAATGAATATGCAGGCAGTCTAGTTGCATTCAAGTCATTGACTCCAACTTAGTTGATTGACGCAAATTTACTTCAGTGACTCGTTTCTACATCAGCATCGTATGAAATATACAAAATATCAAATGCAGTCTGCTCCCTTGATTCCCATTTTTTCTTTAATTTTCAGCTATCATGTATCTCTATAAACTGCTTAAATAATTAATCTCAACTTCTTGTAGGGCATTGCCGCTTGCTATTTTGAGTTGAACCCCCTGATTTATTTTATTGTTTCGTTGAAGAAAGTCAGAGTTGTGTGGACAGAAGTTCTTGTGAAAGAACAAGTTTAGGTTTTTTTTATAGTTGATACCAAATGGTCCACTTTATCTCATCCTAATGTAGCCAGTGGAACATTTTCATTATCTCATCATTTTGAACCGCAATGAATAGAGCGGATATCTTTTCCTGACCACTATCAATCTATTGCCATTAAGGACTTCTGTTAGTTCACGTTTGAGAACCACTTTGTTATTATGTTATAAGAACGCTGTATGGTGCTGACCAGAATTCATGGGAGCTCGTAATACCACATGACTTCCCGCACATTTTGAGAGAATGAAAATTTGGTTTCATGGAATATCCGGGTAACGTCACTGTTGGGAAATGTTAAGTAGTGATCCAGTTTTGGCAGTTGAAGAACTGTTTTGAGTGCTGTCAGTCTGTTGAACTTGTAGCTGGTCGTTCATGTTATTCAGTTCCTCTCCTTGTACTGACAACATGTTTCCACGTCCATTGGATGGAAGCGTCTCGGCTCTGAGCATCAACCATAACCTGTTATCAGACCTGACCAAGTTCGTTTATTAACTGCAAAAATAATCTCATAATTTTGCCGTCTTTCTCCAATGCTCCTATAATCCCTAAATTTATAGGGGAGGGAGTTTGGCAAATGACGTCATGTTGGTCAGCACATTATGACCGCAGGACGCTTGGCCTTTCATCATTGACCCCATATTTACGTATCGTAGCTAAACACACACACACACACACCTTTTCTATAACGCAGCGCCAATCACTCATCAGTGTTCATTTCTCGAGGCTGAATCCATGTTATACCATGCGGGCAGCAATGCCATTAAGAACAAAATATGGGTGAGACTGCCATCAGGCTTATAGATACATATATTTTTTTATTATTCAAACGGGGTATGTAAGGGCCTGACAAGACGTGACAGCCTGCCTATAAGGCAATCCAATATGGAGATGCGCTGTCTGTGATACTTCCCGCCCTATCAAGACCAAGAAAAGTGTCGATTGTAAATCTGGATTATTTCCATTTTTCTGGGAAAACGAGATGTTACTGCCAAGATGTTTCGTTCCCCACCCCACCCCTCCATATAAACGCCCTGTTATGACTACTCACAATGGCCCCGTCGTGACTGTTTAACGCCCACACAATGAGCAGCTAGCTCCCTGACAGTTCAAGCCGCCGGGTGTTGTTATAAAACATCCCCTCCCCCTCTCCCCATACCACCCCGTTCCGTCTAGCACACTCCGACCCTCAGCACCGATACGTGTTCATATTTTCTCGTTTCAAGTGTTGTGTCAAGTGAGTCAGGACCTGATCACCGCCAACTCACGGATAACGAACCTATGGCGAGGCGCACTCGGCGAGAAAGCTATGTGTCCTCTCACCAGACCTCCTTTCTCATAGTCTCGATAAAAGAACTTTGTAGTTTTTATTTTGACCATCCTGTGTGTCTCAAGACGCAATTCGTGTGTCAACATCTTTATCACTTGGATGTAACACAGGCGCCGAGCGAGCCTCGTAAGAAAGGCGTGAATGAAGGGCTATTGTGTCTCTATTACTGCACTCTTTGATTTCCCCCGTCAGCAAAAGTTGAAAAGGGGCTTTATGTTAAGGACACGGCGGCCCAAAGTTAGACGTCAATTCACCTTTTGAGAGACGCGGGCCTTTCAAGCTGTAGGTAGACACATGACATTGGACTCCAGGAGAACATCTTACTTTTCGAATTCAAATACTGAAGAGGTTTTTAAAAATAAATTCTTTTAAAGGAGATTATTGGAATTTGTGCATTTTAGTTTTCTGGAAAAAATGATTTACATATTAGCCATATTTGAATTTCATTTTATAGAAATATTTCAGTTTTATTTTACTGGAAAATATTTAATTCGATGTGCGCTTATTTAGATTTTTTAACAATATATCGAGGTGTTAATTATTTTCTAGAATTTTCATCCTTCAATTTTGAGGACATGTCAGTCAAATCAGTGGTCGATAATAATCTGAACATCATCATATCAATAACCATCTTACAAGTCATTTTGGCATGGAAAAGAATTGTTTATGTACGTTAGTGTGTAACCAGATTATTTGTTCCCAACGAATTAATGTCTACGGAATATTGACACTGTGGACAAAGAATGGGACATTTTAAGGCATTTAAATCTTTGAAAATGTAAACAAATTGAAAATGTTGAAGATATGGCGCCACCTTAGATAACAAATTTGTGAAACATAAATTCTCATATAGAAATACATTTACGTGATAAGCTTTGTTAGGGGTTGATTCGACAAATTCGTTTGACGTATGATGTGTGACGTATAATGTATGATGTATGACGTATAATGTATGACGTATGATGTATGACGTAAGATGTCTTATACTTCATTTCTATCAGCGAAAAGAAATAGTTGTTCTTCTCATTTTTTTCCAATTAATTATGATTAACTGATCATTATGTTCCTTTGGATTTTGAGTTTCTGTAAATACATCTGTCAAAGTGTTACGTCACGGTACGTTGAATAGGTGGGGCCATGGGGGGATTGGTGTTGTATGTTGGGCAACATGAGGCAATGTATGGACACAACTGACCCCTTTAGAAGTTTGTTCCAGTAAGAAATCGTCCTTGGCATGAAACGAGCAGCTCCTGTGTTGAGTTCTTGTACTTGTAAACCTGCATTGCCTGTCATTATAGTCTCAGTCTCTGTCTTGTTGGGGCATGAAGAGTTTGGATAAGGAGTTCGGATTAAAGTTATTGTCTTAATGGTATAGTTGGATCTTAATTGTGATTAAAATTATTGTTTTAATGGTGTGGTTGGATCTTAATTGTGATTAAAATTATTGTCTTAATGGTATAGTTGGATCTTTATGGCATTCCCTTGACGGTATCATTTGGTCGAATGTTAATCCTGTATATTGAATATATATTTGTTGAAAATTGTTTATTTTTTTAGTAGCTTGTGATCTTGTTTTGTCAACGTAAACATTAATAAAATGATCTATTTCGTAAGCAGACAAGGAAGGAATATTTATTTGTATTTTCACAAAGACAGCTGGCAGCTGGTAACGCGGTGGGTCCTCTAACGAAAAGCTAATGTCGTGTCATGAACGTCAAGAAAAGAATTGTGTAACCCATAGAAAAGTTCTGTGTCTCTCCCTGATCTCAGCTTTCCTCTTGTCCCATCCAACGCCCCTCCCTCTCCCCCCCTCCCCCCTGGGGTAAGTGATAACCACCGTATCTACTTAAGGCCTTGTGACCATAGGCCATTTGGTCTCCATTCAGGCCATGCGATGGCGCGAGATGACCACACCGTGACCGCCCGAGGCTGACCGAACGGGTTAAACGAAGGCTTTTGTATTATTTACAATGTGTTGCCCCCCTCCCTCACCTTCAGCGGGACCCTCGACCATTTACTGTGTACCTGTTGACTAAAGCCGTAGGCCCACGCGAGGGAGCTAAGCACGATGGTCAACTCAATGGATTACCTCCACGTGAAGTCAAGTCCACCCTTAGGACTCAGGACACATAACAAAAATATGTCTTGTACTTCGGATACGTCATCTGTGCCGTGTGTACACGACGGATCACTTGTATCACTGTGCCGGTGTCTGCACCCCAGACAGTGCGCTACTGTAGTCATTGTGCAAGCTCGTACTATCGCTCACTATTGTATACATAAGAGCTTACACTTCGTGCACTTCGTTCTTTTCACCATGCGGTGTCGTCTTTTCTTCTCTTAACACTAACCGCCGACCATTGGTTATTAAAGGGGACCATTAGTCACATTTGAAACACGATGATTGCTTTGTGACCCTCAATGTAGGTACCCTACGGCTCCCAGGAAACGGCAATGTTATATTTGAGCCGCAACCATGACCCAAAGTCCCCTTAAGACAACATGTGTCTGCGATTGACGTATTGCTGACATTATACAGAGACGATCTTTACTACGTCCAGTTCTTTACTACGTCCAGTTCTTTACTACGTCCAGTTCTTTACTACGTCCAGTCTTTAATTTCAGATGTATCATAAATGAAATACATTTTTAAAAGCTTTTCTTTGACACTCCATGGATAGGCGTAGGGTAATTTTAGACAGGGGGCAAACAAAACTTTGTCAACTCCCACACGACATAATGGTTCCCCCACTACACGTTCATATAAAAGCCGCCCCTGGAGGTCGCCCCCTCTTTACGACAGTGACTGAATCATCCAGCGATATAGACGGTCGAACGGTCGAACACACAAGGAAGTGCCAACAGGATAGGGGGTAGGGGAGAAATGACGCAATTTAGATGTGTATTTTTAACGTGTAAGTAGCGTCAGGCGTGAGGGTTAAAGAATAACTGACGCGATAAAACCATGTCTTGGAAAATTGTTGAGAAAGGGACATTTGTTTTGTTTCCATTTTCATTGTGTGCACATCACAACAACGAATAGTTCATTATGTTTCTTTTTTCTTTTGTCTTCTTCTTCCTTTGAACAGAAGGCAGCAGACCATTATTTGCCGCCACTCAAGTGACTCACGGTTAACAAAAGTTTACCTTTAGGTAAGTTGCAAGAATTGCCTTTTTAATCAAGGACATGACGGGCGGCGCGTTGTTTATGACGTCACACTCTTCGCGGAGCGATTCCCCGCAGACGTGAATATCATCACGCTGTCACGTGCAGTTCTGTGCTGGACAACACACTTGGGTTGACTAAGAGACAACAATGATAACGCGACGTTAAAGAACGCCTCCACTGAATTCAATGATGATGCCCTCGAAATTGACACAAAACCGCGAACATTTCTTACCACCGCGTACAAAGCGCACGCCTTTGTGTTAAAGATTTCTCTATTTAAATTCACGTTGTTTGTAACGGTAAAAATCAAATCCATTTGGCAGCACTCATTTTGTTTTTGTCGCACATTAAAGTACACATTTTATGACCGTGCAATGAAGCGATGAACGGCTTGAGAAACTCGTTTCGTGACGATCGTGTGTTAGTGAATCAATACATCGACAAGAAACTTTTTCTTCGAGTTTAAACGTTTGTCCTAACCGTGGAACAATTATTGGTTCACTTAATTCAGTTGTCGAAATCAATGTATCGTCAAACTATAGATGGAGGAATTGATTATTCATTGAAATAAGACAAACAAAATTTATTTATTTCGTTTAAAAATGTTAGCGTTAAGTGGTTCGTTAAAAAATTACAAGTCATTTAATTCATGAACGTTTTGAAAGGTAACGACGGGTCGTTTAAAAAAAAAGAAGTAAATTTAATTGCCAAATGAACATTAACTCATGGGTAACAATAAGTGTTCAATTCTGATATGGGGCGTTTCAATTCGCCGTACTGACCATAGTGATATCGTGTGTTTAAATTCAAAACACATTGCAACATATCAAACTACATAACGCATACAACACGGCAAACATTGTACAACATCTCACATTAAACTCATCATAACACCATAACGCATACAACACGGCAAACATTGTACAACATCTCACATTAAACTCATCATAACGCATACACCATGACCAAGTGGATAACCGAACCACGACTCCCCCCCCCTCCCGGTATAGATTTTGACATAAATTATGACGCACAAACTTTTATGATATTAAAATATTAATAATAACTAATCCACTATAAGCCAAACTGTTGCGTCATGCGCTATTGAATTTGATGGTTTGGAGGAACTAAAATTATTTTACAAATTACAAATAGTATTTACTGTTGGTTGTACTTGCACGGGCCACCGCTCCACTCTCTCCTCATGGTTACGTACACGGTATACATTTTAGAGTGTCGACCATTGTGTCAAGTTCATGGAACAGTCAAGTCTAGTTTTTGTGGACACCACTTCCCGTCTGCTGTTGCAGCGTTCATTCTCAATTCTAGTGAACATTTTTTTCTACCCCCCCCCCACTAATGGATCAGTAACCCGACGCTGTTGTTAGCCGAGCAGTGCTAATCGCCTGACTACTCCCAGAAGGTGGACACCCGATAACTTGTTCACTTTGCCTTTGTGGTCAGGTGCAACCCGCGTGCCACCTTAAGCTAAAGGCATGTGAAAAGTTTATTGGAGGATACCTACAAATGATTTGCATGTTATTCTGTTCAAACAGGATACGGCTGGTGAGTCGCGGAAGGGTTAAAAGCTGATATGGTAATCTGCTGATGCTAGAAGGGCGTTGTATGAAGTACATAGCCTATAGCACATAGCCTATAGCACATAGCCTATAGCACATAGCCTATAGCACATAGCCTATAGCACATGGCCTATAGCACATCGTCATATAAAATGGGACCCGGTACAAAGATGGGATCGCTCTTCAGAATGTTGGAATTATTTATGGGGAAAAAAGATGAACTTCAAAGCTGGTCATTTTGAAAAGCAGAAAGCTACATTCATTTGGCCACAGTTGAAGCAGTGTCGGATTTAATGCCATAGTTGAAGCAGTGTCGGATTTAACGAAAGGCAAGTTACAGCCCTGTTTCTTATAGCCTCAGTCGAAGGGAAACTATTTCTCTCTGCTGTTGTCCAAGGGAAACTATTTCTCTCTGCCGTAGTTCATGGGAAACTATTTCTCTCTGCTGTGGTCCAAGGGAAACTATTTCTCTCTGCTGTGGTCCAAGGGAAACTATTTCTCTCTGCCGTGGTCCAAAGGAAACTATTTATCTCTGCTGTGGTCCAAGGGAAACTATTTCTCTCTGCCGTGGTCCAAAGGAAACTATTTCTCTCTGCTGTGGTCCAAGGGAAACTATTTCTCTCTGCTGTGGTCCAAGGGAAACTATTTCTCTTTGCTGTGGTCCAAGGGAAACTATTTCTCTCTGCTGTGGTCCAAGGGAAACTATTTATCTCTGCTGTGGGCCAAGGGAAACTATTTATCTCTGCTGTGGTCCAAGGGAAACTATTTATCTCTGCTGTGGTCCAAGGGAAACTATTTCTCTTTGCTGTGGTCCAAGGGAAACTATTTCTCTCTGCTGTGGTCCAAGGGAAACTATTTCTCTCTGCCGTGGTCCAAAGGAAACTATTTCTCTCTGCTGTGGTCCAAGGGAAACTATTTCTCTCTGCTGTGGTCCAAGGGAAACTATTTCTCTTTGCTGTGGTCCAAGGGAAACTATTTCTCTCTGCTGTGGTCCAAGGGAAACTATTTATCTCTGCTGTGGGCCAAGGGAAACTATTTATCTCTGCTGTGGTCCAAGGGAAACTATTTATCTCTGCTGTGGTCCAAGGGAAACTATTTCTCTTTGCTGTGGTCCAAGGGAAACTATTTCTCTCTGCTGTGGTCCAAGGGAAACTATTTATCTCTGCTGTGGGCCAAGGGAAACTATTTATCTCTGCTGTGGTCCAAGGGAAACTATTTATCTCTGCTGTGGTCCAAGGGAAACTATTTCTCTCTGCTGTGGTCCAAGGGAAACTATTTCTCTCTGCTGTGGTCCAAGGGAAACTATTTCTCTCTGCTGTGGTCCAAGGGAAACTATTTCTCTTTGCCGTGGTCCAAGGGAAACTATTTCTCTCTGCCGTGGTCCAAGGGAAACTATTTCTCTCTGCCGTACATTGAAATAACCGCAAGACTATAATTTTAACTATTGCCTGCTGCTTAACTTTAATGTTTGACACAAGTTGAAGTTGTTACTTTGCAGTTGTTATTCCTGTGTTTCAATTGGGATCACTTGCCTGTTACTGATTGTCATTTCTACAAACCCAAGTTAACGCACTATGAGACACACTTTTAGCTGGCCAAATGCAGGTGCGTCTCCTACTCTCAATTTAATATAAAAATGATTAATATCTTTAATTATGTAAATATAGGGTGCGTCTTATAGATCCAGCAGTGTAAAATACGGTACATATTTTAACAAATTAACACGCAGGAGATGAGGGATGGGTGTTATAGTAATCATTTGAGACAAAAGCTCTCTCTATATATTTATATATATATATATGTAAATTTGCCAGACATTTTCAACAAATGATTTAATCCCATTTATACATTGGTATTCTCACTAAGTGCTGCATTCAGATATTCTAAATAGTATCATGTTACGGTTTAACCTCATAGCTGCCCCGCTACAAAATTGACACAGGGCTGAATGACTAAGTACAGACATGTGATCTCCTGGCTAAGACAAGCCGATGAGAATTTCAGTTGTAAAGAGCCACTAATGGCCGGTATGTCTTCACACAACTGTGTCAATATTAGACTAAAAGCTTTTTTTTTAAAAACCTGTCTGCTCGGGTATTTTAACATCACACCATACACAGCTAATTGATGGGTCACAACGGTCTCCACTAAATGGTGGGATTCATGGGGTGAATATGAAATGACCGACTCCGTATCACTAATTACTCAACTTTTGGACCACGCGGCCCAGGTGACAGCTGCGTGCCTCAGTACAACAGTACCTTTGATGCTAGATATTGTATATATCGTAAAGATGATGTTTTGTGGCGCATGTTGTATATAGCGTAAAGATGATGTTTTGTGGCGCATGTTGTATATAGCGTAAAGATGATGTTTTGTGGCGCATGTTGTATATAGCGTAAAGATGATGTTTTGTGGCGGATGTTGTATATAGCGTAAAGATGATGTTTTGTGGCGGATGTTGTATATAGCGTAAAGATGATATTTTGTGGCGCATGTTGTATATAGCGTAAAGATGATGTTTTGTGGCGCATGTTGTATATAGCGTAAAGATGATGTTTTGTGGCGCATGTTGTATATAGCGTAAAGATGATGTTTTGTGGCGCATGTTTCACGCCGGGCGTTGGGTGTTTAAGGTGTAGGTTTAATTGTTTCAATGGTGGAACTTGTGGAGTTTGAATTGAGTAAATTAAACTTGAAACCGAAAGGACTTCGCCGTGAATGAGCTGATCATTACATTAATTAACCAAAAAGGTTGGTGAGAGGTTTAAGGTTTTAAAACAATTTGCTGGTACATAAAGATCAAGAACGAATTAAATAAATAAATAAAGACATGTGCTTCGTCTTAAATTTATATAGGTTTTACGGTCTTTTCGTCATCATTATTTTCCTTTAGTGGGGATACGGGTGGTCGAAGTGGCAGCGCGCTCGACTGGCGTACCGACGGTCGCGGGTTCGAATCCCTGGGAAGCCATGGATTTGCTCCCGGGGCCTAGGGCGTCCCCAAGTCCACCCAGCTTCAAGTGGGTACCTAACGCATAGTTAGGGAAAATAAAAGGCGGCTGGGTAATGCGTGGAACCCTTATAGCCGTGGCATGTGAACGCTGCATCACTTGCCAAAATCAACTGCTGCCTTGCAGATGGTCTTGGCTGACCAAAGGCTATGGAAGCACATCCAGAAAAAACAGCAGGCTGAAGTCGGAGACCACGGGCCATTTGGCGCAAAACTCGTCGGCACGCAATACTCAAATTGAGAACGAAGAAGAAGAAGATTTTCCTTTACGTTCCTTGTTGAGCATACGGCCTCAGTCAAAGCCTTTCACTTTGCAAAGTCTCCTGCCAGTGTTCCCAGCATATTTCCTATTCTCTCTGCTTCATCCAGCACATTACGTCACCATGTCTTTGTGTGTCTTCCTCCTCGCCGTTTGCTCTGTGGGTTCCATTCTAGTGCTGATTTTTTAGAAGCTAAATAAACATGCTTTGCAGGATATCAAATACAATCCTTTTTCCAACAAAGCGAGGGAAAACTAAAGCGATCACATAAGTTTGGATGTGTCCTTAGATCTCATTTAACTATTAATAAGAACATTGCGTGTAGTTCAGACGGCATAATGTTGCCAGTATTCTTAGATTACGGTGTAACGTGTAGCGTTAACCAGAAATGACGATAAAAGACTTATACTGAACATAGAGAAAAATGTTGATACAATGTTTTAAAAAATGTGGCAATGAAAAAACGAATTTAAAAATTAACAATCTGATTATACTTAATTGAAAAAAGGTTATTTGGTACACTTACACCTATGGCGGATTAAGGGGGGGGGGCTGAACGGGCTAAAGCCAGGGGCCCCCGATAATTAGGGGCCCCCAAATTTAGTATATTTTATAAGAAAGATGTACAAATGTTTGCATGAATTCCTGAAAATATCGTAAATTAAATAAATTAATTTTAAAAAAACAACTGATTTTATAGGCTCACTAAGAGAACATATTAAAGATTATTCTTTATATTTTTAAACTTCACCTTTTTCATCAGGCTCGTGTGGTCTTGAGGTAGAAAGTCGCCTTGCTGTGCAAGCGGTCACGCGATGGATTCCCGGCGTGGGCACACATTTTTTTAAAATTGTATTTTTACACTCAATATTAGGATACCGGCAAACAGCTATTTCTTAATATTCCATTTTTCATGAATAATCTTTGGCTGTGAAGGCCGATCCCGTAGTACAGACAAAGTATGTTAAAGGAACCGATGAACTATTTAGTTACAGTCTTATATTAGCTGCTAGCAATCATTTTATTTAAAGGGACGCTGGCTGGATAGGGCCCCAGTTTGAATTGCAGCCAGGGGCCCGTGCAGTCTTAATCCACCCCTGACATACACTTGCAATTACACTTACACTTGTTGCACTTGCACTTACACTTACTGTCGGATTAAACCAATGTGAAAGGTAATTTAAATTAGTACAAAATGACAATGAACTTAAGGGAAATTAATTCTTAAAATGTTGATGCCCCTCTTTTGTTGCCCATACGTTATCTCTGACTCTATGTGTTCCAGATTTGTACACGCCCCATCATGAACTCTCACCCCGCCATGAACTCCCACCCCGCCATGAACTCCCACCCCATCATCGTGGATGACAACATGAGGTCACGTGAGAGCAGCCTGACGCCGCAGTCGCTTCCGGCCATGTCGCCAAACTCCAACAGGATGACGTCACCGTGTTCGGACGCTGGCAGCAGCCTCAGCCCCCTCCCGGCCAACGAGAGCCCTCCTGGCAACATGGACCACGTCAAGCGACCGATGAACGCCTTCATGGTGTGGTCACGTGGGCAGAGGCGAAAGATGGCGCAGGAGAATCCCAAAATGCACAATTCTGAGATCAGCAAGAGGCTGGGAGCGGAGTGGAAACTTTTATCCGAGGAAGAGAAACGCCCCTTCATAGACGAGGCCAAACGGCTGAGGGCGCTCCACATGAAGGAGCACCCAGACTACAAGTACCGGCCGAGGAGGAAGCCAAAGTCGCTGATGAAAAAGGACAAATACGCGTTCCCCCTTCACCCGATGCTGCCTGGTATGACCGGATCCGCCCTGGGCTCAATGGCGCATTCCTTCGCGTCTTTCGCGGCCACCCACCATCAGTCGGAACTCCTGGCGGCATCCGGCTCTTCCTTCGACAAGGCAAGACACCACTTCTTGCCCCCGACATCCTCCTACGGGTTTTATCCCCACCTGGAGGCCGCCGCTGCAGCTGCCGCCGCCGCCAACTCGGCCAAACTGGACTCTGCCACCTCTCTGTCGTCCCTGTCCGCCCTGCGTCACACGGAGAGCCTCTACTCACCCTACTTCACCGGACACGCCCACCCGTCTCTCTCGGCCCTACCCCCGGCCGCTCACGCCCACGCTGCAGCGGCGGCGGCCGGGTTGGGTCAGTATCTGGTTCCGTACATGTCCTCCCCATACATGTCGGCCACACAAGACGTTCACAGACCCCTTGCCTACGTCCTGGTCAAGCCAGAAGACCACTTCCGACACCCGTCCGTCTTGTGACCATCAATGTTTCCACGGTCATAAGCCCAGTGATACGACAGACGCATCCCCTAGCAGGTAACGCCAACAACGTTGCCGGACCAACGGGTCAGACCTTTGCCGGACCAACGGGTCAGACCTTTGCCGGACCAACGGGTCAGACCTTTGCCGGACCATCGGGTCAGACTTTTGACGGACCAACGGTTCAGACTTTTGACGGGGAATGTTTTTCAACACATTATGATCACTGTGAAATGAACCAGATTCCTAATACTTCATAGTTGCCAATATAATTTTAAAAACAGATTTTTTTGTTATAAGAGACTCTTCTTGTTATTTACAAATAACTGGTTGCAATATTTGTTAGTTATTTTGTGTTAGTTGGACCATTGCTGTCGGTGTTGATGCCGGAAGTTCTACTACACGCCTAGATACTAGATATTCTCATGATGATCTCAGACTGTATATAGTTGACATGTAACACATGTGTTTGTGGGCGTGGCTTGTCCGTGTGTAAGTCTGTGAGTATCTGAGAGTTCATGTTTTCGACTGTGGATGAAAGCAGTAATGTGATATGAATGATGGTGACCTAGAGGTACAAGAGGACCAGTGTGGATGGTTGTGAACTAGAGGTACAAGATGACCAGTGTGGATGGTGGTGAACTAGAGGTACAAAAATGACCAGTGTGGGTGGTGGTGAACTAGAGGTACAAAATGTCCAGTGTGGATGGTACGCCCCGTGACTATATTGAGTGTGACAGACTTTCCCTTGGCCTCCATGATGAAAATGAATCCCCGATGTCCAGTGTACCATCCACCCCAAATGTCCAGATTGACAGTATATCCCCTTAGTGTCCACTTCGTTAACAAACTTCCATATTTCATGATTTATGTGGTCAAGAAATTGAGCCCAAAAGGGTCACAAACATGTACATAGAACATTTATTAAAAAATTGTTTTCTTGCCAAGATTACAGTGATCAAGATAGTGTGTGTGTTTGTTTGTATTAATGTCTTTTTTGTTGTTGGTATCTCGGGCGAACTTTTGTAGTGTTTGATATATCATTGTGTATGTAATGATGTAATGTATGTGCGAATGAACGCCTGTTCTCTGTGATATGTATGTTTGAAAGCCTAATCTATACGATATTATGTATATATGTTTGAAATCATGTTCTCACAGTTGTATATACCATGTTTGTTGGTATTAAAGGACTGTCAATTTAATGTTTATAACGTACCCCATCCAGTTTTACTACATTTTTTTTCTTTATATCCTCGTTGTCGCCCTAGAAGGCAAGAATTGTAATCTTTCAAAGAAATCTATAACGAGTTTAATAATTTGAAGTGACACGATCAATCGAAAGATACAAAGAGAAGAATATTTTCTAAGAGATTTTTTTGAACATGTATAAATATATATCATATGTGCTCGGCCATAAGTAACCGTACGGTAATGTTATGTCTGTAATATACTTGATTGTTTTAGAAATTTTAAACGATGTTTCCTTGGTAACAGCAATAAAACTGGCCATGTTCCAGATAGAAATTTTGAATTTTTTTTACCTTATAGTTTTTAAAGTTAATGCGTTTGGTGCATGAGGCATGAGGCGTCGTTGAGGCGTGAGTATCCACATCATTCTATGATCCATAGTTTGAATTTCTAACATTCTACACTGTTACATTTTCTTGTTAGTTGTTAGTTTATTGTTATTTTCTTGTCAGACGTTTCTAGCATAAGTGCCATCCAAGGAAAAAAAAACGCGACTTTGACATTAACGACTTTGACGATAGTGACGCCACTTCTAAGGGAAAAAAATTGCATTGACCCAGATGGTTACGCCTCTGGTGTATAAATGTATTCCCGTCCCCCTTTTTTTCAACTATAAGTAACTGAGTTTAACAGTATGTCATTCATGTAAGCTATTTATATTTTATAACATATTTCATTTCCTTACACAGTGCAAGGCAAACAATGAAAATTTAGGACATTGATGAGAGCTTATGTGTCTGAGATCTAAGTTTGAGATCTATTTTAATACTTCACGCTTTGAGAACCGATATGGTACAAAAACAAAACAAAAACCACACAAAATAGCTTGCTGGGAATTTATTGTTAAACTGAAGTGTTTGTGTAGATACATTTGTATAAATTGCCCATAAATTAAAATAAAACGCCTTATACTTTCAATGAAATGCTAAATAACTTCTAATCATTTTCATTAAGTTTTGTGTCTGAAATATTCGGGTATTGCCCAAGACACCTACCCCCTGTGGCCCGCCACACAACGCGTTAATCTGCTGCTGTTAGTTTTGAAATAAAGTTATTATGTCAGAATGCTGGAGTTAGGCTTCAGAAAACCAGGTATGGCCGTCTTGAGTTACAAACCTGCTTCCTTTTTTTTCAAACGGTACATGCAACAAAGGAACGCTCCATGTGAACGACAGGGGCGGGGTGCTGGCATATTCTTGGAACATGAATGCAAATGGGGGGGGGGTGCTGGCATATTCTTGGAACATGAATGCAAATGGGGGGGGGGTGCTGGCATATTCTTGGAACATGAATGCAAATGGGGGGGGGGTGCTGGCATATTCTTGGAACATGAATGCAAATGTGCTGGCATATTCTTGGAACATGAATGCAAATGGGGGGGGGGTGCTGGCATATTCTTGGAACATGAATGCAAATGGATTCATTCAGCAAGACATGTGTGACTAATTGTACACTCACACTCCCACACTCCCACACTCACACTCCCACACTCCCACACTCACACTCCCACACTCCCACACTCACACTCCCACACTCACACTCCCACACTCCCACACTCACACTCCCACACTCCCACACTCACACTCCCACACTCCCACACTCACACTCCCACACTCCCACACTCACACTCCCACACTCACACTCCCACACTCAGTTTCACACATGCACGCTTAATCATCATACAACTTCAATCAAGTACAAGCCACCTCCACACACTTGATCAAACATGACTTTGTCTCAAACATGACTTTGTCTCAAACATGACTTTGTCTCAAACATGACTTTGTCTCAAACATGACGTTGTCTTAAACGTGACTTTGTCTCAAACATGACTTTGTCTCAAACATGACTTTGTCTCAAAGTCATGACTTTGTCTCAGACATGACTTTGTCTCAAACATGACTTTGTCTCAAACGAGTGTCATCTTCATGTAATTCAAGATCTTAAATAAACTCATACAATTTACAATTTGTAAAATATTAATTAAAATTTTAAAAAAAAATAACGACGCACATACACTCAATTTTACCACAGTAAAACCAATGCACTCTAAATCTCCCTCTTTCTACATATTTACCAAATCATCTCTGCTTTGGCTGCGTGTTGTACGTGTGTGTGCGATACGTTAGCACTAACTAAATGTTAAATAAAATTATTTTTTGTTCTTGCATTTCATTGGCCGATTATTCAACCAATGAAATTCACACATCTTTGGATCCAGCTTTAAGACTATGGGGTAGCTTTAACAAGACTTGTGTAAATTGCTGCCCTATATATATATATATAGCTTTAACAAGACTTGTGTAAATTGCTGCCCTATATATATTTTACGCCTCGTCTTTTCTATGTCAATTTTAAAAATACAGTTTTTGTTATTTGCCCACCAATGTTAAAGAAGTTAATTTAGATTTACAGCTTCATTAATTTAGAGCTTTACTAATAGAATTTTATCAAATCTATGAAATCTGACATGTAATATTTAATAAAAACCCCAATCTTTGATAGAAGTTAACATGTGAAACAATTTTCGTTCCTGGAAAACTCATTTTTATTGATGAGATTATGTCAGGATTCAAAACAAAATTATCATAGAGCAAATAGCACGCTTTCACTTTCTGGCATAAGTTACAGTTCTTTACTAAATATTTACTTCTACGAAGTCCAAAATTTGTCAGGTTTTAAAAAAAATAAACGTGATGTTTATATATTACATCGGCCTATGATAAATGTCTTCGCCTCTGGGCTTCATTTATATTGATATTTCCCCATATCTTTTTAATAAATGTAATATATAGTATCAGAGGTGTCACTAGGTTTGGTGTCACCAACTCGAGACTTACCCCATGCCCCATAGGCCTCCTCCGAGTCTGCCAGTGCCAAATAACGGTAAAATATGTAACATTACGTATTGTTGTCATCCCTTGTGATGCTGTCACCAGGTACGGTCTAACCCCCCCCCCAAGACACCGCTGTATAGGATGAATTTGGGGGGGGGGCGTTTGCATAATTTTATGTTTATTTTTACTTTACCATACATTTTTTATAGTTAGTTTATATCACACATTTACTGCGGCTTCAGTTGTTTTAAATACAAAATATATTTTTTATTTCTGAACTTACTGGATATAATTATTTAAATTATCCTTTTTAAAAAATTGTAAAGATTTTTAGTGTTTTTTTCTATGACTAATGTATTACATAGCAATGATGACGTGCGCATGCGCTGTGTGGTTGTCGTGTGTTTGATGTTCTTGTTCCACGTCTCCTTCCATCAAGGCAATAGTTTTTAGCTTTGGTTTCATACCGTAATGTTGATCAAATAAAAATGTCTCGTTTCAACGGTTTCAATTCTTTTCAGTGTCGCCTCGATTGATTTCACCCATTGTCTACCGTGTTAGTTCGCATGAGTTCACCAATTGTGACTGAAAGGTGGCCGCACGTTTGACTTCACCAATTGTTGTATGTGTCAGCTCGATTGATTGCGACTATTGTGCATGTAAAGGGACTAAATACTCGGCAGGTTATCTTTATCAGATACATGAAACGATTCTAACCCAGTAGGATTTCCAACGATTACGATTCTGCCTGTCTCTTCGAGAGACAGAATGGACTGAAGATAAAAGACGACTTTTTTTTAAAATAAAAAGAAGGAAAGAACGTTGCCAATTGATGCCCATACAAAGACTGGAATAACGGCAAGATCTGGCCTCTAGTGGCTGGACAAAGTCTTTGTAACAAATAAACAGAATGAGAATGCCTGCAGGACAATACCCTAACACTGCGTTATGTGTAGGACGTACACAATGAACAAATACGGCATTGTTAGTATGTCATTTATTGCATCGCTTAGGCAATGATGGGGGATTTAATTACAAACCAAAAAATTTCCAGTGTGGAAAAAAAAACTATGCAATGTCGCACTGTTGTTGACCATTCATGTCGGGTCTTCATTAGCATTAGTTTGAGAAGCACTGACATAGGTCATCTAAATCCACTGCAGAAATTCTCATCTAGACCACGTGACTCATGCCGTTCTGTCTGGTCTATATCTGCACCAAATTAAAATCAATACGCAACTAATGATCTGATTAGTCGCCATTAAGAAACCCACTGAAAACTTTTACAACAAAATTCCCGCGTGGATTCATGACCAGAGTTTTATAATGATCTTCATGTTTCGGTCTGCAAAAAGTCTATTATAGAAACTGTCAATCTTTTCATTAAATTCAATGGTCAAGCGGCTGAAACGAGATACAGTTAATTACTTAAAGTATATTTTATTTTCAATCGGGTTTTATTATTATTATTTTTAAACGAACTGCTTATACCATACGAGTAATGTCCCATTTAGGCTGCACGACCGCACAGATATCTGATCGACGCCGCGCAGCAGTTTAACCACCCCCACCCCCACCCTCCATTATCGACCTTTTCCTCCCACCAGTATCCCGTTTTTTCAAAGTTTTAAAACGTTAGAATTAAACATTCTACTAACAAAGAAATTTGGCAAACAAAAAACGGTTATTCTATTTTGAAAGTTTCTTTCTTTATTTAACACATGTGACCCGAGTCCAATAAATGCACAAAGGTCTTAAGTTTCCATAAATAAATTCAGGCTTCTTAAGTTTGAATACATCAGTGGACAGATGAAATGACAGCCTTAGAAATAACTGTCAATTACAACCATGGTTGCTTCGGTCGGTTTTATCTTTACAAATCAATCCTTTTGACTTATCATTCATTACTCAAACATATTGACTTATCATTACTCATCTGTTTAGCCTGGGTTGATCGTAAACGTGTTGAAAAGACATAAAAACTGTTAGCTTCAAAACGCTGCTGTATGTCGACCTAACTTTTTTAAAATTATTTTTTTTTAAATCCCTGCGAGCAGGCGCACAATAAGTCGTTTCTTTAAGGAATATAAAAGGCCCGGTTTATCCCCCCTTTAACTCTGCCTAAAAGGGATGATCACCCTTTGTTTGGACGCCGTGTGTGAGATAGTGTAAACCTAAGGGACTTAATCCGAAGGTCGATTCGCCATGTCGAGTAGAGGCAGTTTTGCAAGGGACGTGAAGCGGGGACGTTGTGTCGAAATTTCAATGAGTGTCTGGTTGCGACTATGGGAGAATGGAATAAAAAAAATGTAATAAAATACAATCTCTGAATAGCGTTAAGGGGGAACGAGACAATTCATCTTGGGTTGAAAGACTAAATGAATGTCTCACCGTCTTGGCAAGATTGAATCCTTCATACGACTAATGGTATTGCTGGAGTCCAGGGGCTGAGACGGGTATTGGTCGAGTTGGACACGGGTTGAGAGTGGGGGGGAGGGGGGTCAGTGGACCACGTGCGTGTTCGACCTGGCCGGACGGGCGGAGGTCGCCGGAGATGGGGTACAAAAAATGGTGAGGCTGACTGTCATGAATAACTTGTTTATTGAATGGTACAACTGAAGAGTGCAGTCACTGAGTGGTGCGGCGTGTTCAATTATAATGGTTCCTTTGCATGGAGTGGGCCGGTCATCTCCAAAATAGGACAAGAATTGCACGCATGACCTTGACATCTGTATAAACACGGTAAGAGGACAGCATTACTCACAACGCCACGGCAATACTAATGTGATTTATCCTCTGTAATTGTAAGTAAATGCCTAATACAGTTGAAGGCAGTGGCGAGCGGTCAGCCTCAAACCACATGTTATACTTGACCAGTCTCAGTGTTGTTAAGACAAGCATCTATTTTAAAAAGTTTCACCAATACCCCCCCCCCTCCCACGGCAAAATTTTATTTTAAAAATATCCATATTGTGTTCTTCACAGCTGACAATACAGTTACAGAATGACACACGTTGTTACCACAATATTTTTTCAAACGAAGACCCATACGACCCCGGGTCACACACAGCATGAGTCCCTCAAATTCGTAGCCATGATGGCAAGGGTGCTACATATGTCCACCGGCCCCAAAGTACAGGGTCGCTAAGGTACAGGGGCGCCAAGGTACAGGGGCGCCAAAATGATGCTTACAACTTCACCGTCACTAGGATAAAATTTCAGTAGCACGTGGGAAAAAAAGTCGGGAGGGGCGCAAATTGTATAGTTTGTCCCCGTGTGCAAAATACCCTAGCAACGCTCCTGGAGTTCCCACCCTATCACACATTCCCCTTGCTAACACACTTCATCAGTTCCCGAAACGATGTTTCTCCAGCCGTCACGTGTTGCCAACAATGCTACCAAACTTCACTGAAAGCTTCTGTGTCCAGTAATATGGCCGCTACACTGGGGGAGGGGAAAGATTGTCTTTGAGCGACCACGCAGGGACGCAACTCTTTCAATTCTTTTGAATGCGTCAAAGTCGAGTACTGGCCGAGTATTGCCGAGTTTGACATTGGGACAATCACGTGATCATCACGCCCGGGTGAGCTCGTGTTTTGACATGGCCCGAACCTGTGCCTCTACCACCACTCAGTTCTGAAGGGCCCTATAACAAGAGAGCATCTTGGTATCGTACTGTACAAAGGAAGAAAGAACACTGCGAGTTGACCCCGCTCCAATGTGTGACGGTCACAGGACCAAAAGCCCTTCTTGGATAGTACGCGCGCACTCACATACACACACAAAGTTCAGTATATATTTAATATTTCTTTCTCTTCTCGTTTAAAACACGTGACCGTGAGTGTCAGCGTAAAAATTATTCGAAATAAAGAGTATCTAAACTTATGAGATATTGGTACCGTGTCTAAACTTATGAGAGATTAGTACAGTATATAAACTTATGAGATATTAGTACAGTATCTAAACTTATGAGATATTGGTACAGTGTCTAAACTTATGAGATATTGGTACCGTGTCTAAACTTATGAGATATTGGTACAGTATCTAAACTTATGAGATATTGGTACCGTGTCTAAACTTATGAGATATTGGTACAGTATCTAAACTTATGAGATATTGGTACCGTGTCTAAACTTATGAGATATTAGTACCGTGTCTAAACTTATGAGATATTGGTACCGTGTCTAAACTTATGAGATATTAGTACAGTGTCTAAACTTATGAGATATTGGTACCGTGTCTAAACTTATGAGATATTGGTACAGTGTCTAAACTTATGAGATATTGGTACAGTATCTAAACTTATGAGATATTGGTACCGTGTCTAAACTTATGAGATATTAGTACCGTGTCTAAACTTATGAGATATTGGTACCGTGTCTAAACTTATGAGATATTAGTACAGTGTCTAAACTTATGAGATATTGGTACCGTGTCTAAACTTATGAGATATTAGTACAGTATCTAAACTTATGAGAGATTAGTACGGTATCTAAACTTATGAGAGATTAGTACAGTATCTAAACTTATGAGAGATTAGTACAGTATCTAAACTTATGAGAGATTAGTACAGTATCTAAACTTATGAGAGATTAGTACAGTATCTAAACTTATGAGATATTGGTACCGTGTCTAAACTTATGAGAGATTAGTACAGTATCTAAACTTATATGAGATATTGGTACAGTATCTAAACTTATGACATATTGGTACAGTATCTAAACTTATGAGATATTGGTACAGCATCTAAACTTATGAGATATTAGTACAGTATCTAAACTTATGACATATTGGTACATTATCTAAACTTATGAGATATTGTTACAGTATATAAACTTATATGAGATATTGGTACAGTATCTAAACTTATGAGATATTGGTACAGTATCTAAACTTATATGAGATATTGGTACAGTATCTAAACTTATATGATATATTAGTACAGTATCTAAACTTACATGAGATATTGGTACAGTATCTAAACTTATATGAGATATTAGTACAGTATCTAAACTTATATGAGATATTAGTACAATATCTAAACTTATATGAGATATTAGTACCGTATCTAAACTTATATGAGATATTAGTACAGTATCTAAACTTATATGAGATATTAGTACATTATCTAAACTTATATTAGATATTAGTACAGTATCTAAACTTATATGAGATATTAGTACAGTATCTAAACTTATATTAGATATTAGTACAGTATCTAAACTTATTTGAGATATTAGTACAGTATCTAAACTTATATTAGATATTAGTACAGTATCTAAACTTATATGAGATATTAGTACAGTATCTAAACTTATATGAGATATTAGTACATTATCTAAACTTATATGAGATATTAGTACAGTATCTAAACTTATATGAGATATTAGTACAGTACCTAAACTTATATGAGATATTAGTACATTATCTAAACTTATATGAGATATTAGTACAGTATCTAAACTTATTTGAGATATTAGTACAGTATCTAAACTTATATTAGATATTAGTACAGTATCTAAACTTATATGAGATATTAGTACAGTATCTAAACTTATATGAGATATTAGTACATTATCTAAACTTATATGAGATATTAGTACAGTATCTAAACTTATATGAGATATTAGTACAGTACCTAAACTTATATGAGATATTAGTACATTATCTAAACTTATATGAGATATTAGTACCGTGTCTAAACTTATGAGATATTGGTACCGTGTCTAAACTTATGAGATATTAGTACAGTGTCTAAACTTATGAGATATTGGTACCGTGTCTAAACTTATGAGATATTGGTACAGTGTCTAAACTTATGAGATATTGGTACAGTATCTAAACTTATGAGATATTGGTACCGTGTCTAAACTTATGAGATATTAGTACCGTGTCTAAACTTATGAGATATTGGTACCGTGTCTAAACTTATGAGATATTAGTACAGTGTCTAAACTTATGAGATATTGGTACCGTGTCTAAACTTATGAGATATTAGTACAGTATCTAAACTTATGAGAGATTAGTACGGTATCTAAACTTATGAGAGATTAGTACAGTATCTAAACTTATGAGAGATTAGTACAGTATCTAAACTTATGAGAGATTAGTACAGTATCTAAACTTATGAGAGATTAGTACAGTATCTAAACTTATGAGATATTGGTACCGTGTCTAAACCTATGAGAGATTAGTACAGTATCTAAACTTATATGAGATATTGGTACAGTATCTAAACTTATGACATAATGGTACAGTATCTAAACTTATGAGATATTAGTACAGTATCTAAACTTATGACATATTGGTACATTATCTAAACTTATGAGATATTGTTACAGTATATAAACTTATATGAGATATTGGTACAGTATCTAAACTTATGAGATATTGGTACAGTATCTAAACTTATATGAGATATTGGTACAGTATCTAAACTTATATGATATATTAGTACAGTATCTAAACTTACATGAGATATTGGTACAGTATCTAAACTTATATGAGATATTAGTACAGTATCTAAACTTATATGAGATATTAGTACAATATCTAAACTTATATGAGATATTAGTACCGTATCTAAACTTATATGAGATATTAGTACAGTATCTAAACTTATATGAGATATTAGTACATTATCTAAACTTATATTAGATATTAGTACAGTATCTAAACTTATATGAGATATTAGTACAGTATCTAAACTTATATTAGATATTAGTACAGTATCTAAACTTATTTGAGATATTAGTACAGTATCTAAACTTATATTAGATATTAGTACAGTATCTAAACTTATATGAGATATTAGTACAGTATCTAAACTTATATGAGATATTAGTACATTATCTAAACTTATATGAGATATTAGTACAGTATCTAAACTTATATGAGATATTAGTACAGTACCTAAACTTATATGAGATATTAGTACATTATCTAAACTTATATGAGATATTAGTACAGTATCTAAACTTATTTGAGATATTAGTACAGTATCTAAACTTATATTAGATATTAGTACAGTATCTAAACTTATATGAGATATTAGTACAGTATCTAAACTTATATGAGATATTAGTACATTATCTAAACTTATATGAGATATTAGTACAGTATCTAAACTTATATGAGATATTAGTACAGTACCTAAACTTATATGAGATATTAGTACATTATCTAAACTTATATGAGATATTAGTACCGTGTCTAAACTTATGAGATATTGGTACCGTGTCTAAACTTATGAGATATTAGTACAGTGTCTAAACTTATGAGATATTGGTACCGTGTCTAAACTTATGAGATATTGGTACAGTGTCTAAACTTATGAGATATTGGTACAGTATCTAAACTTATGAGATATTGGTACCGTGTCTAAACTTATGAGATATTAGTACCGTGTCTAAACTTATGAGATATTGGTACCGTGTCTAAACTTATGAGATATTAGTACAGTGTCTAAACTTATGAGATATTGGTACCGTGTCTAAACTTATGAGATATTAGTACAGTATCTAAACTTATGAGAGATTAGTACGGTATCTAAACTTATGAGAGATTAGTACAGTATCTAAACTTATGAGAGATTAGTACAGTATCTAAACTTATGAGAGATTAGTACAGTATCTAAACTTATGAGAGATTAGTACAGTATCTAAACTTATGAGATATTGGTACCGTGTCTAAACCTATGAGAGATTAGTACAGTATCTAAACTTATATGAGATATTGGTACAGTATCTAAACTTATGACATATTGGTACAGTATCTAAACTTATGAGATATTAGTACAGTATCTAAACTTATGACATATTGGTACATTATCTAAACTTATGAGATATTGTTACAGTATATAAACTTATATGAGATATTGGTACAGTATCTAAACTTATGAGATATTGGTACAGTATCTAAACTTATATGAGATATTGGTACAGTATCTAAACTTATATGATATATTAGTACAGTATCTAAACTTACATGAGATATTGGTACAGTATCTAAACTTATATGAGATATTAGTACAGTATCTAAACTTATATGAGATATTAGTACAATATCTAAACTTATATGAGATATTAGTACCGTATCTAAACTTATATGAGATATTAGTACAGTATCTAAACTTATATGAGATATTAGTACATTATCTAAACTTATATTATATATTAGTACAGTATCTAAACTTATATGAGATATTAGTACAGTATCTAAACTTATATTAGATATTAGTACAGTATCTAAACTTATTTGAGATATTAGTACAGTATCTAAACTTATATTAGATATTAGTACAGTATCTAAACTTATATGAGATATTAGTACAGTATCTAAACTTATATGAGATATTAGTACAGTATCTAAACTTATATGAGATATTAGTACAGTATCTAAACTTATATGAGATATTAGTACATTATCTAAACTTATATGAGATATTAGTACAGTATCTAAACTTATATGAGATATTAGTACAGTACCTAAACTTATATGAGATATTAGTACATTATCTAAACTTATATGAGATATTAGTACAGTATCTAAACTTATGAGATACGAGAAACCAAGCCCGTCCAAGGACGTTCCGCCACCGTTCGGTGGCATGTTGTAACTCCCTTCAACAGCCGTCTCGACCGGCATACATGTGCATCACGTCAAAAATACTATTCATTATAGTTAAAATAAATAACTCGTAAAAACAGAGCTTTTGACTAAAAATCCCAAAGCGCATAACTCAAAGTAAAGTCTAGGAAGAAATACTGCACCAAAAATAACTCTTTTTGAACGTCCGCGTAAATGGCGTAAACGGGTTCTATGATATGTGTTTGAGTTTGAGGGACCAATCACTATAGATGGCGGGACAGAAAGGACAGAAACTTGCCTTTTATTATATAGGAGGATAAAGGACTAGCAGGGTAAGAGGGATAAGGGCCCATATAGGACTAGCAGGGTAAGAGGGATAAGGGCCCATATAGGACTAGCAGGGTAAGAGGGATAAGGGCCCATATAGGACTAGCAGGGTAAGAGGGATAAGGGCCCATATAGGACTAGCAGGGTAAGAGGGATAAGGGCCCAACCATAAATGACGCTACGAACCTAGGGGAGGAGGGGGTCACACATTTGTGACGAGGTGGAGGGATGTGTTTAAGAATAAAAGTGACGCCACATAAAAACGCGAAACTTTAAATAAAAGTTCCACTGAAATATTTGATGGCTTACAATTTATTTAATGACGTTTTATATGGATTTAAGCATGTAGCGATTTTTAGAGTTCAACTTCACATTAAATACAAATTTAAATGACAATAAAGTTATTTGACACATGCTCATTTTCAAAAAGGAAGTACGGCTTTTATGGGGGGAGGGGGCTAGAATTTTTCGTGACAACCTGTGACGGTAAAAAAATCGGCCAAAATCGCTTGACGCCATTTATGTACGGCCCCTAAGACGTCGGCCGTGTATCTACTGTGTGAAATGAGGTTCATGGAAGGTGGCTATGTAGCACTGTATAGCGGTCATGACTGGGAAAATTATGCGATGTTTCGATCGGGTAACCCGGGTACCCGTTCGAAATTTTGACGGGTACCCGGGCAGCATTTTAAAACAATATTGACAGCCCTAGAGTCACCACAGAAAGAACAAAATATTAGCTCCGCGTTTTAAGTTTATACCGAAGTTACGGCTAACCGGTTAACCGTTTGCAAACTTATCATGTACATAAAGAAATTTCAAGCACATGTTAATATTTTGCCGCCATATTGGTTTTCGTTTAACTCGATAGATGATCGGTTATCTCGGCGCCATTGGGCATACCCCAAGGCCGTTGACTTAACCGGGTCCTACTGTATGTGGTAAGTCTATATAACTATGACCTATGAGGTATTTGTAAAAGTCTTTATTAATATGACCTTTGACGTCCTATGAGGTATTGGTAAAAGTCTATATATAACTATGAGGTATTGGTTGAGTCATCTTGCTTCTTATAAAACTCTCAAATTGCGCGTACTAGAAATATCTGCGTAAAATAAGAAACTATGATAAACTATGAGTCTATAATCTATAAAATTGTTATGATGGATTGCAATCTATACCATTTATATTCATGCAGAATATGCAGTCTTCAATCATTATTTTGATGGTATGTAATATATATAACATTATTATTGATGGTATGTAATCTATATAACATTATTATTGATGGTATGCAATCTATATAAAATTATTATTGATGGTATTAAACGGTTATTTGGGGTATACTTTTCATAGGTCATTGCAGAGGGTTTAAAATGATATTATCGAGGGTAAAAACTTTATTATTACGGGTATATTACAATCTGACATTTTTGAGGGTATATAATCTGGTAAATTACTATTGAGGGTATTCAGTCTATAAAATTTATTTTGAGGGTATAACATCTGTAACATTCTTTAAGGGTAAACAATCTATGACATAATTTAGGGTATACAATTAATAACATTATTAAGGAGAGTATACATTTGTAACACGATTGATTTTGAAAGTATATAGTACATGAAATCATCTAGGGTATACAATCTATGACTTAAAGTATATAGTACATGAAATCATCCAGGTTATACAATCTATGACTTAAAGTATATAGTACATGAAATCATCCAGGTTATACAATCTATGACTTAAAGTATATAGTACATGAAATCATCCAGGTTATACAATCTATGACTTAAAGTATATAGTACATGAAATCATCTAGGGTATACAATCTATGACTTAAAGTATATAGTACATGAAATCATCCAGGTTATACAATCTATGACTTAATTATCTAGAGTATACAGTCCATGACATTATTTTGTTTCCTTTACTCTATTGTATTTAACATGACCACACTTCAAGTTGTCTTTAAAAAAACTTACGCAATACGATGACTACATTCTACATTTAAAAAAAGAACAAACAAACAAACAAAGAAAAAACATACCCAAGAGAGCAAAATATTTAAAGCAATTTCAAAGGCGGTCACAAAACACATGATGGCATTTTCAGGGCGGTATCCCAGTAAATCTGAGAACCCGTCTACAGTAGAAGCACTCGGCTGAGCAATCTGAAATTGTGAGCATGCCGAGAACGAAACCGTGTCTAGCGCTACTGTCAGTGTAAGGAAGACCGTGTTATTCTGACCCAAGACTTCACCAATGGGACTATGTTTGTTTATTAGTTTTTCTTAGCCGTTCTAGCAAGGAGATGTGAATTGAAGGCATTCCGAGAACTTCAACCCAGGAGGAAACGGGATTTTCCGATTGACACCTTTAAACTAAATATATGAACAGTTGCGGAACATAACTTTAGTGACACTTTTCACAGATATTTTAAAAGTTTTTTATTGAATGTTTTCTCTTACTTTAAGCTTTTAGGGAGTCTTTCCTTGGGCAGAAATTTAAAACTAATTTTTATTTTTACTTCACAAGAAGAACATTACAACAATAGAACAATAGAACAATACCGTAAAATATAAAATTGGTGTATCTTGTCGCTCTTGCGCTTGTTTCCAAAATTATATATATATATTTTTATCTCAACCAAATTATTTTTTAACACTGAAGATGAGGGCAGTCGAATTTTCTCTAGGTTACAAAATAACTGTGGATAAATAATGTATACATATATATAGTTTAATTGTTCATTCTTTGTTGGTCTATAGTCTATTGGGCGAAGTGAAGCAGCTCTTACTGGAGATTGTGTGTCTAGCCTTGTTTTTCCCAACTTCTGATAGGAACCATTCGAAGCTGAATGGACTCAGTGGAAGATAAGACTCGGCAACAGGTCATAGCCTTCACCGACACTCGAACCCGAGACCTATCGGATTTCTATGCATATTTTTGTTACTATTATTTCATAATTTATTTCTTTTCATTTATCAACTTTTATTTAACATAAATAATAATTGTAAAACGATTCCCAATTTGATTATGCTTAAAGATTTCCCTTGTGTGCAAAACTTAACGCACATGTATGACAGTCTGTAACATTTGGTAAATTTGTGTGAGTATACATCATGGCTGCTATATACCCCATACCTACATTCTGTGTGTGTGAGCAATCTTTAGCTAAAACACACACGAAAGATGTCCAAACACATCTGATATTAAAAGTGTCAAGAGACTTATGATCTCCCATATTCCCTCTAAGCTGCGCGGCTGCGCGTTCGTAGAGCTATCTGTCAAACACCGCGCAGCAGTTGAGATTTTGTTAAGGATAATATATGTGTGTTTGCAGGATGTACAATTTTTCACTATTTTTTTTTCACACGCGCCAACGAAACTTAGAGGGAACATTGACGACTAGCAAATTTCCCGTGTCGAGACAGCATCTTATACTAGAAACAGACCTGAGGTGACCATATCGAACGTCATGCGTCCATACATGCACATCTGATGTTTGATATATATAGACCTGAGATGACCATATAGCAAAAGGTCGTGTGTCCAGACACATCTGATGTTATAACAGTCCTGAGTTGACCATAGCTAAAGGTCGTTTTAAAAGTCACATGAAACCTTGGCACCTGTGTTGTAAACAATTCAGCAGACTTACCATGACCAACAAATATTCTATATGTCCAGAGAAATATGAGCTTAGGCCAACATTTGCTTAGGCTTGATTCTGTAAAAAAAATAAAAAATATATATTTTGAAACTAGCGACATTATTTGAAAAGCCTATTATGAAGATATCTTGTTCCATTATTTATTTACCCGAGACGGCCTGAGCGGTTTCCCCCATTTACCCTGAGCTGGAGACCAGGCCGGCATCTCCTCCTCACGACCTGTTGTCCCATGTGACGTGCACTCAAATGACCGACGATGGAAGCGGGAAGTGAGCAGCACCAGGCGTGACGTTGACGAGTTCTGCAGAGCCGTCTGCTCAGCGTGTTCAAACCTGCGTTCACGCGCGAATCTCAGAAATTTACCAGTCTTCTGTCGGTCTCGTCAGATCCTACAAAGGACGAAATTAAAAAAAAATAAGATTAGGAAAGACAGCCCTTTTGGAAACCCACTGACCTTTGGTCATCTCGTTCAATTTGAGATGCTTTAAAATCTCAAGTAAAATAATAACTAATATCATTAGAAGTTCACTATTGCATATGTAGTTGGAAAAGATTGTGACTTTAAGTCATTCACATATTTTGTAAGAAACACATAAAAACATAAAAACAAGTCAATTGTAGTCGAGAATACATGTGACATTTAATAGAGAATACATGTGACATTTAATAGAGAATACATGTGACATTTAATAGAGAATACATGTGACATTTAATAGAGAATACATGTGACATTTAATAGAGAATACATGTGACATTTAATAGAGAATACATGTGACATTTAATAGAGAATACATTTGACATTTAATTCGGTAGCTTGGATTTTATTCAAAACTCCAAGGGGAAAAAAGTTCGATTCTCTAGTTGATACATGTTTAATAAATATAGTTAGGGGGTGGGGGTGGAGGAGATGGAATACTAGCCTGGTGTGACCTTGAACGGGGTTTCCATAAGATTCAGACAAGTGACACAAGAAACTTGGTTATCTATCAACTACTTAGAGTAGCAGAAGATCCCCTTCTAGCAGCACGTTCTGTACAGCTAATGTGAACGCGGCCTGAGTCTGGCATCGGGTTAATCCATCAAGCTGGCCTCGTAAGTTCATCACCAGAAAAACGAGGAGGTAATTTTTATTTTTCCTTAAAGTTCCGCCCCTTTAGTTACTTAAAGCTGGGGAAATAATTTCCTAATAAAAACAAAATCTGATTGCAGCCCATGCCAAGGGGGGATAATGAACAGTGATAGAAAGATAATAAACAACAATTTGAAAAGTTATCCCTCCTGGTGGCCTCGGTTCAGCAGCGAGAATAATTAAGTGTGGATATTGAGGATTCATTATCTCCCCCAGGGGCGTGGCCTATAACAATATAACAGACTTACCAGCCTTGCTGGACTTTGTTCAACTGCTCATCTTGTGCTCTATGGAGACACACTCAGCATGTCATAGATACGTCACAGGGGACTTTACAACACTTATACACATGCAGGGAAAGAAAAAGACGCGATGTTGACTCATACATGTAACTCTGGGGTCTGGTCGTGGACGCATACAATACATTTTAACTTGGAAATACAAAGATAATATAATACAATCCTCCGATAGACAAAGGAATTTTTTTTAATTAAAAAAAACAACAACAAAACGTGTCTTATTCAGTAACCAAGAAAAACCACGTACAAAGTCTCGTCCTGCCCGTCAGGAATTCGGGCATGGAATGGATTACCTGATAAAACCAGGAAAACCAAACCTCTATGAACATTTAAAACTCTATTAAGATTGCAAGACTAGACATAAACCATGGATACGCGTAGGACGCAATGCTCTTTTGTATAGAAGGAGCGCCAGTAACAGATAAGATTCCAAGTCTGTTGCACACGATACACTCATATAGATATAGGGCTGATATCTCAGATGTGATGCTCATATAGCTTTAGGGCCGATGTCTCAGATGAGACGCTCATATATATATATGGCCGATGTCTCAGATGAGACGCTCACATAGATATAGGGCCGATGTCTCAGATGAGACGCTCATATAGATATAGGGCCGATATCTCAGATGAGACGCTAATATAGATATAGGGCCGATGTCTCAGATGAGACGCTCATATAGATATAGGGCCGATATGTCAGATGAGACGCTAATATAGATATAGGGCCGATGTCTCAGATGAGTCGCTCATATAGATATAGGGCCGATGTCTCAGATGAGACGCTCACATAGATATAGGGCCGATGTCTCACATGAGACGCTCATATAGATATAGGGCCGATGTCTCAGATGAGACGCTCACATAGATATAGGGCCGATGTCTCAGATGAGACGCTCACATAGATATAGGGCCGATGTCTCAGATGAGACGCTCATATAGATATAGGGCCGATATCTCAGATGAGACGTTCATATAGATATAGGGCCGATATCTCAGATAAGACGCTCATATAGATATAGGGCCGATATCTCAGATGAGACGTTCATATAGATATAGGGCCGATATCTCAGATGAGACGCTCCTATAGATATAGGGCCGATGTCTCAGATGAGACGCTCATATAGATATAGGGCCGATATCTCAGATGAGACGTTCATATAGATATAGGGCCGATATCTCAGATGAGACGCTCATATAGATATAGGGCCGATATCTCAGATGAGACGCTCATATAGATATAGGGCCGATATCTCAGATGAGACGTTCATATAGATATAGGGCCGATATCTCAGATAAGACGCTCATATAGATATAGGGCCAATGTCTCAGATGAGACGCTCATATAGATATAGGGCCGATGTCTCAGATGAGACGCTCATATAGATATAGGGCCGATATGTCAGATGAGACGCTCATATAGATATAGGGCCGATGTCTCAGATGAGACGCTCATATAGATATAGGGCCGATATCTCAGATGAGACGCTCATATAGATATAGGGCCGATATCTAAGATGAGACGCTCATATAGATATAGGGCCGATATCTCAGATGAGACGATCACTTAGATATAGGGCCGATGTCTCAGATGAGACGCTCATATAGATATAGGGCCGATGTTTCAGATGAGACGCTCCTATAGATATAGGGCCGATATGTCAGATGAGACGCTCATATAGATATAGGGCCGATGTCTCAGATGAGACGCTCATATAGATATAGGGCCGATCTCTTTGATGAGACGCTAATATAGATATAGGGCTGATCTCTTTGATGAGACGCTCATATAGATATAGGGCCGATGTCTCAGATGAGACGCTAATATAGATATAGGGCCGATGTCTCAGATGAGACGCTAATATAGATATAGGGCCGATCTCTTTGATGAGACGCTCATATAGATATAGGGCCGATGTCTCAGATAAGACGCTCATATAGATATAGGGCCGATATGTCAGATGACACGCTCATATAGATATAGGGCCGATCTCTTTGATGAGACGCTCATATAGATATAGGGCCGATCTCTTTGATGAGACGCTAATATAGATATAGGGCTGATCTCTTTGATGAGACGCTCATATAGATATAGGGCCGATGTCTCAGATGAGACGCTAATATAGATATAGGGCCGATGTCTCAGATGAGACGCTAATATAGATATAGGGCCGATCTCTTTGATGAGACGCTCATATAGATATAGGGCCGATGTCTCAGATAAGACGCTCATATAGATATAGGGCCGATATGTCAGATGACACGCTCATATAGATATAGGGCCGATCTCTTTGATGAGACGCTCATATAGATATAGGGCCGATATCTCAGATGAGACGCTAATATAGATATAGGGCCGATGTCTTAGATGAGACGCTCATATAGATATAGGGCCGATATGTCAGATGAGACGCTCATATAGATATAGGGCCGATATGACAGATGAGACGCTCATATAGATATAGGGCCGATATGACAGATGAGACGCTCATATAGATATAGGGCCGATATGTCAGATGAGACGCTCATATAGATATAGGGCCGATATGTCAGATGAGACGCTCATATAGATATAGGGCCGATATGTCAGATGAGACGCTCATATAGATATAGGGCCGATATGACAGATGAGACGCTCATATAGATATAGGGCCGATATGTCAGATGAGACGCTCATATAGATATAGGGCCGATATGTCAGATGAGACGCTCATATAGATATAGGGCCGATATGTCAGATGAGACGCTCATATAGATATAGGGCCGATGTCTCAGATGAGACGCTCATATAGATATAGGGCCGATGTCTCAGATGAGACGCTCATATAGATATAGGGCCGATATGTCAGATGAGACGCTCATATAGATATAGGGCCGATGTCTCAGATGAGACGCTCATATAGATATAGGGCCGATATCTCAGATGAGACGCTCATATAGATATAGGGCCGATATGTCAGATGAGACGCTCATATAGATATAGGGCCGATATCTCAGATGAGACGATCATTTAGATATAGGGCCGATGTCTCAGATGAGACGCTCATATAGATATAGGGCCGATGTCTCAGATGAGACGCTCATATAGATATAGGGCCGATGTCTCAGATGAGACGCTCATATAGATATTGGGCCGATGTCTCAGATGAGACGCTCATATAGATATAGGGCCGATATGTCAGATGAGACGCTCATATAGATATAGGGCCGATATCTCAGATGAGACGCTCATATAGATATAGGGCCGATATGTCAGATGAGACGCTCATATAGATATAGGGCCGATATCTCAGATGAGACACTCATATAGATATAGGGCCGATGTATCAGATGAGACGCTCATATAGATATAGGGCCGATGTCTCAGATGAGACGCTCATATAGATATAGGGCCGATGTCTCAGATGAGACACTCATATAGATATAGGGCCGATATTTCAGATGAGACGCTCATATAGATATAGGGCCGATGTCTCAGATGAGACACTCATATAGATATAGGGCCGATATTTCAGATGAGACGCTCATATAGATATAGGGCCGATATGTCAGATGAGACGCTCATATAGATATAGGGCCGATATCTCAGATAAGACGCTCATATAGATATAGGGCCGATATGTCAGATGAGACGCTCATATAGATATAGGGCCGATATGTCAGATAAGACGCTCATATAGATATAGGGCCGATATGTCAGATGAGACGCTCATATAGATATAGGGCCGATGTCTCAGATGAGACGCTCATATAGATATAGGGCCGATGTCTCAGATGAGACGCTCATATAGATATAGGGCCGATATGTCAGATGAGACGCTCATATAGATATAGGGCCGATATCTCAGATGAGACGCTCATATAGATATAGGGCCGATATCTCAGATGAGACGCTCATATATATATAGGGCCGATGTCTTAGATGAGACGCTCATATAGATATAGGGCCGATATTTCAGATGAGACGCTCATATAGATATAGGGCCGATATCTCAGATGAGACGCTCACATAGATATAGGGCCGATGTCTCAGATGAGACGCTCATATAGATATAGGGCCGATATGTCAGATGAGACGCTCATATAGATATAGGGCCGATATCTCAGATGAGACGCTCATATAGATATAGGGCCGATATCTAAGTTAAGCCGCTCATGCATATGCACATATACAAGCATAGCGCACTGTGTAAACATGTATGTTCGTATAACTATGTAGACAAGTCTAGGGCAATACGTCAGCGGAGATGCTCATACTCATACACAAAAGCACATATAGGCATGTAGCATTATGTCACTTCGTTCAAAAATGGCAAGTACAGATCGTTATCTATAAAGAACAGACTTGATTGTTTAAACTATTATTAATTTATTAGACTGTCATATAGACTTTGTATAAGAAGAATAAGTTCATGAACTGATCTTTAGATATCTAAATCCTCATTAACGCATGCTTTTTAATTTTTGAGTTTACTTACTGGACATGAAGTACGCACCAATATATATATATAGCAATTTAAAGATTAAAATATTGATTACAAGTGTGTATTATACATGTCTGGAATACACGGGGTTTTCACTACGGAGGTCTAGGTGTTAAGTTGTTATGGGGCAAAGCTCTAAGATATTAGATATGCAATGATTTATTTTCAAGACACGAGTAGGTCGTATAGGTAAGATTTCCATATATGTATCATAGCTGAGACTGTGATATCCATCATGGCTGAGACTGTAATATCCATCATGCCTGAGACAGTGATATCCATCATGGCTGAGACTGTAATATCTATCATGGCTGAGACTGTGATAAGTGTCACAGCTGAGACTGTAATATGTATCATAGCTGCATGAGACTGTATTATGTATCATAGCTGAGACTGTAATATATATCATAGTTGAGACTGTAATATCTATCATAGCTGAGACTGTAATATGTGTCACAGCTGAGACTGTAATATGTATCATAGCTGAGACTGTAATATCTATCATAGCTGAGACTGTAATATATATCATAGCTGAGACTGTAATATATATCATAGCTGAGACTGTAATATCTATCATAGCTGAGACTGTAATATCAATCATAGCTGAGACTGTAATATCCATCATGGCTGAGACTGTTATATGTGTCACAGCTGAGACTGTAATATGTATCATAGCTGAGACTGTAATATCTATCATAGCTGAGACTGTAATATATATCATAGCTGAGACTGTAATATCTATCATAGCTGAGACTGTAATATCTATCATAGCTGAGACTGTAATATATATCATAGCTGAGACTGTAATATCTATCATAGCTGAGAATGTAATATATATCATAGCTGAGACTGTAATATATATCATAGCTGGGAATGTAATATCTCATAGGTGAGACTGTAATATATATCATAGCTGAGAATGTAATATATATCATAGCTGAGACTGTAATATATCATAGCTGGGAATGTAATATCTCATAGCTGAGACTGTAATATATATCATAGCTGAGACTGTAATATATATCATAGCTGGGAATGTAATATCTCATAGGTGAGACTGTAATATATATCATAGCTGAGAATGTAATATACACATAGCTGAGACTGTAATATATATCATAGCTGAGACTGTAATATATATCATAGCTGGGAATGTAATATCTCATAGGTGAGACTGTAATATATATCATAGCTGAGACTGTAATATATATCATAGGAGAGACTGTAATATATATCATAGGTGAGACTGTAATATATATCATAGCTGAGACTGTAATATATATCATAGTTGAGAATGTAATATGTATCATAGCTGAGACTGTAATATCTATCATAGCTGAGACTGTAATATCTATCATAGCTGAGACTGTAATATATATCATAGCTGAGACTGTAATATATATCATAGCTGAGACTGTAATATATATCATAGGTGAGACTGTAATATATATCATAGCTGAGACTGTAATATATATCATAGGTGAGACTGTAATATATATCATAGCTGAGACTGTAATATATATCATAGGTGAGACTGTAATATATATCATAGCTGAGACTGTAATATATATCATAGCTGAGACTGTAATATCTATCATAGGTGAGACTGTAATATATATCATAGCTGAGACTGTAATATATATCATAGCTTAGACTGTAATATATATCATAGGTGAGACTGTAATATATATCATAGCTGAGACTGTAATATATATCATAGCTGAGAATGTAATATGTATCATAGCTGAGACTGTAATATCTATCATAGCTGAGACTGTAATATCTATCATAGCTGAGACTGTAATATCTATCATAGCTGAGACTGTAATGTCTATCATAGCTGAGACTGTAATATATATCATAGCTGAGACTGTAATATCTTATAGGTGAGACTGTAATATTTATCATAGCTGAGACTGTAATATATATCATAGCTGAGACTGTAATATATATCATAGCTGAGACTGTAATATCTATCATAGTTGAGACTGTAATATCTATCATAGCTGAGACTGTAATATATATCATAGCTGAGACTGTAATATATATCATAGCTGGGAATGTAATATCTCATAGGTGAGACTGTAATATATATCATAGCTGGGAATGTAATATCTCATAGGTGAGACTGTAATATTTATCATAGCTGAGAATGTAATATATATCATAGCTGAGACTGTAATATATATCATAGCTGGGAATGTAATATCTCATAGCTGAGACTGTAATATCTATCATAGCTGAGACTGTAATATATATCATAGCTGGGAATGTAATATCTCATAGGTGAGACTGTAATATATATCATAGCTGAGACTGTAATATATATCATAGCTGGGAATGTAATATCTCATAGGTGAGACTGTAATATATATCATAGCTGAGACTGTAATATATATCATAGCTGAGACTGTAATATATATCATAGGTGAGACTGTAATATATATCATAGCTGAGACTGTAATATATATCATAGCTGAGAATGTAATATGTATCATAGCTGAGACTGTAATATCTATCATAGCTGAGACTGTAATATCTATCATAGCTGAGACTGTAATATCTATCATAGCTGAGACTGTAATATATATCATAGCTGAGACTGTAATATCTATCATAGGTGAGACTGTAATATTTATCATAGCTGAGACTGTAATATATATCATAGGTGAGACTGTAATATATATCATAGTTGAGACTGTAATATCTATCATAGCTGAGACTGTAATATCTATCATAGCTGAGACTGTAATATCTATCATAGCTGAGACTGTAATATATATCATAGCTGAGACTGTAATATCTTATAGGTGAGACTGTAATATTTATCATAGCTGAGACTGTAATATATATCATAGCTGAGACTGTAATATATATCATAGCTGAGACTGTAATATCTATCATAGCTGAGACTGTAATATATATCATAGCTGAGACTGTAATATCTATCATAGCTGAGACTGTAATATATATCATAGCTGAGACTGTAATATCTATCATAGGTGAGACTGTAATATTTATCATAGCTGAGACTGTAATATATATCATAGCTGAGACTGTAATATCTATCATAGTTGAGACTGTAATATCTATCATAGCTGAGACTGTAATATATATCATAGCTGAGACTGTATTATCTATCATAGGTGAGACTGTAATATTTATCATAGCTGAGACTGTAATATATATCATAGCTGAGACTGTAATATATATCATAGGTGAGACTGTAATATTTATCATAGCTGAGACTGTAATATATATCATAGCTGAGACTGTAATATCTATCATAGCTGAGACTGTAATATCTATCATAGCTGAGACTGTAATATATATCATAGCTGAGACTGTAATATCTCATAGGTGAGAATGTAATATTTATTATAGCTGAGACTGTAATATATATCATAGCTGAGACTGTAATATATATCATAGCTGAGACTGTAATATCTCATAGGTGAGACTGTAATATCTATCATAGCTGAGACTGTAATATATATCGTAGCTGAGATTGTAATATATATCATAGCTGAGTGTAATATCTCATAGGTGAGACTGTAATATATATCATAGCTGAGACTGTAATATGTATCATAGTTGAGACTGTAATATCTATCATAGCTGAGACTGTAATATATATCATAGCTGAGATTGTAATATCTCATAGGTGAGACTGTAATATATATCATAGCTGAGACTGTAATATGTATCATAGTTGAGACTGTAATATCTATCATAGCTGAGACTGTAATATATATCATAGCTGAGACTGTAATATCTATCAAATTCTAGACTGTAATATCTATCATAGCTGAGACTGTAATATATATCATAGCTGAGACTGTAATATATATCATAGCTGAAAATGTAATATGTATCATAGTTGAGACTGTAATATCTATCATATTTGAAACTGTAATATCTATCATAGCTGAGACTGTAATATATATCATAGCTGAGAATGTAATATGTATCATAGCTGAGACTGTAATATCTATCATATTTGAAACTGTAATATCTATCATAGCTGAGACTGTAATATATATCATAGCTGAGAATGCAATATATATCATAGCTGAGAATGTAATATATATCATAGCTGAGAATGTAATATATATCATAGGTGAGACTGTAATATATATCATAGCTGAGAATGTAATATATATCATAGCTGAGACTGTAATATATATCATAGCTGACACTGTAATATATATCATAGCTGAGAATGTAATATCTCATAGGTGAGACTGTAATATATATCATAGCTGAGACTGTAATATATATCATAGCTGAGAATGTAATATATATCATAGCTCAGACTGTAATATATATCATAGCTGAGACTGTAATATATATCATAGCTGAAAATGTAATATGTATCATAGTTGAGACTGTAATATCTATCATATTTGAAACTGTAATATCTATCATAGCTGAGACTGTAATATATATCATAGCTGAGAATGTAATATGTATCATAGCTGAGACTGTAATATCTATCATATTTGAAACTGTAATATCTATCATAGCTGAGACTGTAATATATATCATAGCTGAGAATGTAATATATCATAGCTGAGAATGTAATATATATCATAGCTGAGAATGTAATATATATCATAGGTGAGACTGTAATATATATCATAGCTGAGAATGTAATATATATCATAGCTGAGACTGTAATATATATCATAGCTGACACTGTAATATATATCATAGCTGAGAATGTAATATCTCATAGGTGAGACTGTAATATATATCATAGCTGAGACTGTAATATATATCATAGCTGAGAATGTAATATATATCATAGCTGAGACTGTAATATATATCATAGGTGAGACTGTAATATATATCATAGCTGAGAATGTAATATATATCATAGCTGAGAATGTAATATGTATCATAGCTGAGACTGTAATATCTATCATAGCTGAGACTGTAATATCTATCATAGCTGAGACTGTAATATCCATCATGGCTGAGACTGTTATATGTGTCACAGCTGAGACTGTAATATGTATCATAGCTGAGACTGTAATATCTATCATAGCTGAGACTGTAATATATATCATAGCTGAGACTGTAATATCTATCATAGCTGAGACTGTAATATCTATCATAGCTGAGACTGTAATATCTATCATAGCTGAGACTGTAATATATATCATAGCTGAGACTGTAATATCTATCATAGCTGAGACTGTAATATCTATCATAGCTGAGAATGTAATATATATCATAGCTGAGACTGTAATATATATCATAGCTGGGAATGTAATATCTCATAGGTGAGACTGTAATATATATCATAGCTGAGAATGTAATATATATCATAGCTGAGACTGTAATATATATCATAGCTGGGAATGTAATATCTCATAGCTGAGACTGTAATATATATCATAGCTGAGACTGTAATATATATCATAGCTGGGAATGTAATATCTCATAGGTGAGACTGTAATATATATCATAGCTGAGAATGTAATATACACATAGCTGAGACTGTAATATATATCATAGCTGAGACTGTAATATATATCATAGCTGGGAATGTAATATCTCATAGGTGAGACTGTAATATATATCATAGCTGAGACTGTAATATGTATCATAGTTGAGACTGTAATATCTATCATAGCTGAGACTGTAATATATATCATAGCTGAGACTGTAATATATATCATAGCTGAGACTGTAATATATATCATAGCTGAGACTGTAATATCTATCATAGCTGAGACTGTAATATATATCATAGCTGAGACTGTAATATCTATCATAGCTGAGACTGTAATATATATCATAGCTGAGACTGTAATATCTATCATAGGTGAGACTGTAATATTTATCATAGCTGAGACTGTAATATATATCATAGCTGAGACTGTAATATCTATCATAGTTGAGACTGTAATATCTATCATAGCTGAGACTGTAATATATATCATAGCTGAGACTGTATTATCTATCATAGGTGAGACTGTAATATTTATCATAGCTGAGACTGTAATATATATCATAGCTGAGACTGTAATATATATCATAGGTGAGACTGTAATATTTATCATAGCTGAGACTGTAATATATATCATAGCTGAGACTGTAATATCTATCATAGCTGAGACTGTAATATCTATCATAGCTGAGACTGTAATATATATCATAGCTGAGACTGTAATATCTCATAGGTGAGACTGTAATATTTATTATAGCTGAAACTGTAATATATATCATAGCTGAGACTGTAATATATATCATAGCTGAGACTGTAATATCTCATAGGTGAGACTGTAATATCTATCATAGCTGAGACTGTAATATATATCGTAGCTGAGATTGTAATATATATCATAGCTGAGTGTAATATCTCATAGGTGAGACTGTAATATATATCATAGCTGAGACTGTAATATGTATCATAGTTGAGACTGTAATATCTATCATAGCTGAGACTGTAATATATATCATAGCTGAGATTGTAATATCTCATAGGTGAGACTGTAATATATATCATAGCTGAGACTGTAATATGTATCATAGTTGAGACTGTAATATCTATCATAGCTGAGACTGTAATATATATCATAGCTGAGACTGTAATATCTATCAAATTCTAGACTGTAATATCTATCATAGCTGAGACTGTAATATATATCATAGCTGAGACTGTAATATATATCATAGCTGAAAATGTAATATGTATCATAGTTGAGACTGTAATATCTATCATATTTGAAACTGTAATATCTATCATAGCTGAGACTGTAATATATATCATAGCTGAGAATGTAATATGTATCATAGCTGAGACTGTAATATCTATCATATTTGAAACTGTAATATCTATCATAGCTGAGACTGTAATATATATCATAGCTGAGAATGTAATATATATCATAGCTGAGAATGTAATATATATCATAGCTGAGAATGTAATATATATCATAGGTGAGACTGTAATATATATCATAGCTGAGAATGTAATATATATCATAGCTGAGACTGTAATATATATCATAGCTGAGACTGTAATATATATCATAGCTGAGAATGTAATATCTCATAGGTGAGACTGTAATATATATCATAGCTGAGACTGTAATATATATCATAGCTGAGACTGTAATATATATCATAGCTGAGACTGTAATATATATCATAGCTGAGACTGTAATATATATCATAGCTGAGACTGTAATATATATCATAGCTGAGACTGTAATATGTATCATAGCTGAGACTGTAATATCTATCATAGCTGAGACTGTAATATCTATCATAGCTGAGACTGTAATATCCATCATGGCTGAGACTGTTATATGTGTCACAGCTGAGACTGTAATATGTATCATAGCTGAGACTGTAATATCTATCATAGCTGAGACTGTAATATATATCATAGCTGAGACTGTAATATCTATCATAGCTGAGACTGTAATATCTATCATAGCTGAGACTGTAATATCTATCATAGCTGAGACTGTAATATATATCATAGCTGAGACTGTAATATATATCATAGCTGAGACTGTAATATCTATCATAGCTGAGAATGTAATATATATCATAGCTGAGACTGTAATATATATCATAGCTGGGAATGTAATATCTCATAGGTGAGACTGTAATATATATCATAGCTGAGAATGTAATATATATCATAGCTGAGACTGTAATATATATCATAGCTGGGAATGTAATATCTCATAGCTGAGACTGTAATATATATCATAGCTGAGACTGTAATATATATCATAGCTGGGAATGTAATATCTCATAGGTGAGACTGTAATATATATCATAGCTGAGAATGTAATATACACATAGCTGAGACTGTAATATATATCATAGCTGAGACTGTAATATATATCATAGCTGGGAATGTAATATCTCATAGGTGAGACTGTAATATATATCATAGCTGAGACTGTAATATATATCATAGCTGAGACTGTAATATATATCATAGGTGAGACTGTAATATATATCATAGCTGAGACTGTAATATATATCATAGCTGAGAATGTAATATGTATCATAGCTGAGACTGTAATATCTATCATAGCTGAGACTGTAATATCTATCATAGCTGAGACTGTAATATATATCATAGCTGAGACTGTAATATATATCATAGCTGAGACTGTAATATATATCATAGGTGAGACTGTAATATATATCATAGCTGAGACTGTAATATATATCATAGGTGAGACTGTAATATATATCATAGCTGAGACTGTAATATATATCATAGGTGAGACTGTAATATATATCATAGCTGAGACTGTAATATATATCATAGCTGAGACTGTAATATCTATCATAGGTGAGACTGTAATATATATCATAGCTGAGACTGTAATATATATCATAGCTGAGACTGTAATATATATCATAGGTGAGACTGTAATATATATCATAGCTGAGACTGTAATATATATCATAGCTGAGAATGTAATATGTATCATAGCTGAGACTGTAATATCTATCATAGCTGAGACTGTAATATCTATCATAGCTGAGACTGTAATATCTATCATAGCTGAGACTGTAATATCTATCATAGCTGAGACTGTAATATATATCATAGCTGAGACTGTAATATCTTATAGGTGAGACTGTAATATTTATCATAGCTGAGACTGTAATATATATCATAGCTGAGACTGTAATATATATCATAGCTGAGACTGTAATATCTATCATAGTTGAGACTGTAATATCTATCATAGCTGAGACTGTAATATATATCATAGCTGAGACTGTAATATATATCATAGCTGGGAATGTAATATCTCATAGGTGAGACTGTAATATATATCATAGCTGGGAATGTAATATCTCATAGGTGAGACTGTAATATTTATCATAGCTGAGAATGTAATATATATCATAGCTGAGACTGTAATATATATCATAGCTGGGAATGTAATATCTCATAGCTGAGACTGTAATATCTATCATAGCTGAGACTGTAATATATATCATATGAGATCATAGGTGAGACTGTAATATATATCATAGCTGAGAATGTAATATACATAGTGAGACTGTAATATATCATAGCTGAGACTGTAATATATATCATAGCTGGGAATGTAATATCTCATAGGTGAGACTGTAATATATATCATAGCTGAGACTGTAATATATATCATAGCTGAGACTGTAATATATATCATAGGTGAGACTGTAATATATATCATAGCTGAGACTGTAATATATATCATAGCTGAGAATGTAATATGTATCATAGCTGAGACTGTAATATCTATCATAGCTGAGACTGTAATATCTATCATAGCTGAGACTGTAATATCTATCATAGCTGAGACTGTAATATATATCATAGCTGAGACTGTAATATCTATCATAGGTGAGACTGTAATATTTATCATAGCTGAGACTGTAATATATATCATAGGTGAGACTGTAATATATATCATAGTTGAGACTGTAATATCTATCATAGCTGAGACTGTAATATCTATCATAGCTGAGACTGTAATATCTATCATAGCTGAGACTGTAATATATATCATAGCTGAGACTGTAATATCTTATAGGTGAGACTGTAATATTTATCATAGCTGAGACTGTAATATATATCATAGCTGAGACTGTAATATATATCATAGCTGAGACTGTAATATCTATCATAGCTGAGACTGTAATATATATCATAGCTGAGACTGTAATATCTATCATAGCTGAGACTGTAATATATATCATAGCTGAGACTGTAATATCTATCATAGGTGAGACTGTAATATTTATCATAGCTGAGACTGTAATATATATCATAGCTGAGACTGTAATATCTATCATAGTTGAGACTGTAATATCTATCATAGCTGAGACTGTAATATATATCATAGCTGAGACTGTATTATCTATCATAGGTGAGACTGTAATATTTATCATAGCTGAGACTGTAATATATATCATAGCTGAGACTGTAATATATATCATAGGTGAGACTGTAATATTTATCATAGCTGAGACTGTAATATATATCATAGCTGAGACTGTAATATCTATCATAGCTGAGACTGTAATATCTATCATAGCTGAGACTGTAATATATATCATAGCTGAGACTGTAATATCTCATAGGTGAGACTGTAATATTTATTATAGCTGAGACTGTAATATATATCATAGCTGAGACTGTAATATCTATCATAGCTGAGACTGTAATATATCATAGCTGAGACTGTAATATATATCATAGCTGAGACTGTAATATGTATCATAGTGAGACTGTAATATCTATCATAGTTGAGACTGTAATATCTATCATAGCTGAGACTGTAATATATATCATAGCTGAGACTGTAATATGTATCATAGCTGAGACTGTAATATCTATCATAGTTGAGACTGTAATATCTATCATAGCTGAGACTGTAATATATATCATAGCTGAGACTGTAATATATATCATAGCTGAGACTGTAATATCTATCATAGCTGAGACTGTAATATATATCATAGCTGAGACTGTAATATATATCATAGCTGAGAATGTAATATATATCATAGGTGAGACTGTAATATATATCATAGCTGAGAATGTAATATATATCATAGCTGAGACTGTAATATATATCATAGCTGAGACTGTAATATATATCATAGCTGAGAATGTAATATCTCATAGGTGAGACTGTAATATATATCATAGCTGAGACTGTAATATATATCATAGCTGAGAATGTAATATATATCATAGCTGAGACTGTAATATATATCATAGGTGAGACTGTAATATATATCATAGCTGAGAATGTAATATATATCATAGCTGAGAATGTAATATGTATCATAGCTGAGACTGTAATATCTATCATAGCTGAGACTGTAATATATATCATAGCTGAGACTGTAATATCTATCATAGCTGAGACTGTAATATATATCATAGCTGAGACTGTTATATCTCATAGTTGTGACTGTAATATCTATCATAGCTGAGACTGTAATATGTATAATAAAACATTTTGTAAAATGTGTCATATAGATAACATCGTCATTTGTTTCAAAAAGTCTAATTCACCATATAAGTAAGAATGGCATATGTATCGTACATATCAGAAAGTCTTATGTATAAGTTAGAATTGCATATGTATCATATAGGTAAGAATGGCATATTTATCATACAGGTTAGAAACTCTTTCGTATCATATAAAAAAGAATGCCATATATATCATAAAAGTGGAATGCC
>CALYLW010000435.1:335131-365131 GCA_944989445.1 Ampullaceana balthica
TATAGGTAAGGATGTAATGTATCATATAGGTAAGGATGTAATGTATCATATAGGTAAGGATGTAATGTATCATATAGGTAAGGATGTAATGTATCATATAGGTAAGGATGTAATGTATCATATAGGTAAGGATGTAATGTATCATATAGGTAAGGATGTAATGTATCATATAGGTAAGGATCTAATGTATCATATAGGTAAGGATCTAATGTATCATATAGGTAAGGATATAATGTATCATATAGGTAAGGATGTAATGTATCATATAGGTAAGGATGTAATGTATCATATAGGTAAGGATGTAATGTATCATATAGGTAAGGATGTAATGTATCATATAGGTAAGGATGTAATGTATCATATAGGTAAGGATGTAATGTATCATATAGGTAAGGATGTAATGTATCATATAGGTAAGGATGTAATGTATCATATAGGTAAGGATGTAATGTATCATATAGGTAAGGATGTAATGTATCATATAGGTAAGGATGTAATGTATCATATAGGTAAGGATGTAATGTATCATATAGGTAAGGATGTAATGTATCATATAGGTAAGGATGTAATGTATCATATAGGTAAGGATGTAATGTATCATATAGGTAAGGATGTAATGTATCATATAGGTAAGGATGTAATGTATCATATAGGTAAGGATGTAATGTATCATATAGGTAAGGATGTAATGTATCATATAGGTAAGGATGTAATGTATCATATAGGTAAGGATGTAATGTATCATATAGGTAAGGATGTAATGTATCATATAGGTAAGGATGTAATGTATCATATAGGTAAGGATGTAATGTATCATATAGGTAAGGATGTAATGTATCATATAGGTAAGGATGTAATGTATCATATAGGTAAGGATGTAATGTATCATATAGGTAAGGATGTAATGTATCATATAGGTAAGGATGTAATGTATCATATAGGTAAGGATCTAATGTATCATATAGGTAAGGATCTAATGTATCATATAGGTAAGGATGTAATGTATCATATAGGTAAGGATGTAATGTATCATATAGGTAAGGATGTAATGTATCATATAGGTAAGGATGTAATGTATCATATAGGTAAGGATCTAATGTATCATATAGGTAAGGATATAATGTATCATATAGGTAAGGATGTAATGTATCATATAGGTAAGGATGTAATGTATCATATAGGTAAGGATGTAATGTATCATATAGGTAAGGATGTAATGTATCATATAGGTAAGGATGTAATGTATCATATAGGTAAGGATGTAATGTATCATATAGGTAAGGATGTAATGTATCATATAGGTAAGGATGTAATGTATCATATAGGTAAGGATGTATGTATCATATAGGTAAGGATGTAATGTATCATATAGGTAAGGATGTAATGTATCATATAGGTAAGGATGTAATGTATCATATAGGTAAGGATGTAATGTATCATATAGGTAAGGATGTAATGTATCATATAGGTAAGGATGTAATGTATCATATAGGTAAGGATGTAATGTATCATATAGGTAAGGATGTAATGTATCATATAGGTAAGGATGTAATTTATCATATATGTAAGGATGTAATGTATCATATATGTGGAGTGCCATATGTATCATATAGGTAAGGGTGTAATGTTTCATATAGGTAACGATGTAATGTATCATATAGGTAAGGATGTAATGTATCATATAGGTAAGGATGTAATGTATCGTATAGGTAAGGATGTAATGTATCATATAGGTAAGGATGTAATGTACCATAAAGGTAAGGATATAATGTATTATATAGGTAAGGATGTAATGTATCATATAGGTAAGGATGTAATGTATCATATAGGTAAGGATGTAATCCATCATATAGGTAAGGATCTAATGTATCATAAAGGTAAGGATCTAATGTATCATATAGGTAAGGATCTAATGTATCATATAGGTAAGGATATAATGTATCATATAGGTAAGGATGTAATGTATTATTTAGGTAAGGATGTAATGTATCATATAGGTAAGGATGTAATGTATCATATAGGTAAGGATATAATGTATTATATAGGTAAGGATCTAATGTATTATATAGGTAAGGATATAATGTATCATATAGGTAAGGATGTAATGTATCATATAGGTAAGGATGTAATGTATCATATAGGTAAGGATATAATGTATAGTAACGGGAAGAATGTAATGTATCATATAGGTAAGGATGAAATGTACCATATAGGTAAGGATATAATGTATCATATAGGTAAGGATGTAATGTATTATATAGGTAAGGATGTAATGTATCATATAGGTTAGGATGTAATGTATCATATAGGTAAGGATGTAATGTATCATATAGGTAAGGATGTAATGTATCATATAGGTAAGGATGTAATGTATCATATAGGTAAGGATGTAATGTATCATATAGGTAAGGATGTAATGTATCATATATGTAAGGATGTTATGTATCATATAGGTAAGGATGTAATGTATCATATAGGTAAGGATGTAACGTATCATATAGTTAAGGATGTAATGTATCATATAGGTAAGGATGTAATGTATCATATAGGTAAGGATGTAATGTACCATATAGGTAAAGATATAATGTATTATATAGGTAAGGATGTAATGTATCATATAGGTAAGGATGTAATGTATCATATAGGTAAGGATGTAATGTATCATATAGGTAAGGATTTAATGTATCATATAGGTAAGGATCTAATGTATCATATAGGTAAGGATATAATGTATTATATAGGTAAAGATGTAATGTATCATATAGGTAAGGATGTAATGTATCATATAGGTAAGGATGTAATGTATCCTATAGGTAAGGATCTAATGTATCATATAGGTAAGGATATAATGTATCATATAGGTAAGGATGTAATGTATTATATAGGTAAGGATGTAATGTATCACATAGGTAAGGATGTAATGTATCTTATAGGTAAGGATATAATGTATTATATAGTTAAGGATCTAATGTATCACATAGGTAAGTATTAAATGTATCACATAGGTAAGGGTGTAATGTATCATATAGGTAAGGATGTAATGTATCATATATGTGGAGTGCACTATGTATTCTATAGGTAAGGATGTAATGTATGATATAGGTAAGGATGTAATGTTTCATATAGGTAAGGATGTAATGTATCATATAGGTAAGGATGTAATGTGTCATATAGGTAAGGATGTAATATTTCATATATGTAAGGATGTAATGTATCATATAGGTAAGAATGTAATGTATCATATATTTTAGGATGTAATGTATCATATAGGTAAGGATGTAATGTACCATATAGGTAAGGATATAATGTGTCATATAGGTAAGGATGTAATGTATTATATAGGTAAGGATGTAATGTATTATATAGGTAAGGATGTAATGTATAATATAGGTAAGGGTGTAATGTATCATATAGGTAATAGTGTAATGTATCATATATGTATGGATGTAATTTATCATAAAGGTAAGGAATATATGTATCACATAGGTAAGGACGTAATGTATCATATTGGTAAGGATGTTATGTTTCCTATAGGTAAGGATGTAACGTATCCTATAGTTAAGGGTGTAATGTATCATATAGGTAAGGATGTAATGTATCGTATAGGTAAGGATGTAATGTATCATATAGGTAAGGATGTAATGTACCATATAGGTAAGGATATAATGTATTATATAGGTAAGGATGTAATGTATCATATAGGTAAAGATCTAATGTATCATATAGGTAAGGATCTAATGTATCATATAGGTAAGGATATAATCTATCATATAGGTAAGGATGTAATGTATTATATAGGTAAGGGTGTAATGTATCATATAGGTATGGATGTAATGTATCATATAGGTAAGGATATAATGTATTATATAGGTAAGGATCTAATGTATTACATAGGTAAGGATTAAATGTATCACATAGGTAAGGGTGTAATGTATCATATAGGTAAGGATGTAATGTATCATATATGTGGAGTGCCCTATGAATCCTATAGGTAAGGATGTAATGTATGATATAGGTAAGGATGTAATGTTTCATATAGGTAAGGATGTAATGTATCATATAGTTAAGGATGTAATGTGTCATATAGGTAAGGATGTAATGTATCATATAGGTAAGGATGGAATATATCATACAGATAAATTATGTAAGGTATCATATAGTTAAGGATGTAATGTATCATATAGGTAAGGATCTACTGTAACATACAGGTAAGGATATAATGTATCATATATGTAAGGCTGTAATGTATCATATAGGTAAGGATGTAATGTATCATATAGGTAAGGATGTAATGTATCATATAGGTAAGGATGTAATGTATCATATAGGTAAGGATTTAATGTATCATATAGGTAAGGATATAATGTATCGTATAGGTAAGGAAGTAATGTATCATATAGGTAATGATGTAATGTACCATATAGGTAAGGATATAATGTATCATATAGGTAAGGATGTAATGTATCAGATAGGTAAGGATGTAATGTATCATATAGGTAAGGATTTAATGTATCATATAGGTAAGGATGTAATGTATCATATAGGTAAGGATGTAATGTATCTTATAGGTAAGGATGTAATGTATCATATAGGTAAGGATGTAATTTATCATATATGTAAGGATGTAATGTATCATATATGTGGAGTGCCATATGTATCATATAGGTAAGGATGAAATGTTTCATATAGGTAAGGGTGTAATGTTTCATATAGGTAACGATGTAATGTATCATATAGTTAAGGATGTAATGTATCATATAGGTAAGGATGTAATGTATCGTATAGGTAAGGATGTAATGTACCATAAAGGTAAGGATATAATGTATTATATAGGTAAGGATGTAATGTATCATATAGGTAAGGATGTAATGTATCATATAGGTAAGGATGTAATGCATCATATAGGTAAGGATCTAATGTATCATATAGGTAAGGATGTAATGTATCATATAGGTAAGGATGTAATGTATCATATATGTAAGGATGTTATGTATCATATAGGTAAGGATGTAATGTATCATATAGGTAAGGATGTAACGTATCATATAGTTAAGGATGTAATGTATCATATAGGTAAGGATGTAATGTATCATATAGGTAAGGATGTAATGTATCATATAGGTAAGGATGTAATGTATCATATAGGTAAGGATGTAATGTATCATATAGGTAAGGATGTAATGTATCATATAGGTAAGGATGTAATGTATCATATATGTAAGGATGTTATGTATCATATAGGTAAGGATGTAATGTATCATATAGGTAAGGATGTAACGTATCATATAGTTAAGGATGTAATGTATCATATAGGTAAGGATGTAATGTATCATATAGGTAAGGATGTAATGTACCATATAGGTAAAGATATAATGTATTATATAGGTAAGGATGTAATGTATCATATAGGTAAGGATGTAATGTATCATATAGGTAAGGATGTAATGTATCATATAGGTAAGGATTTAATGTATCATATAGGTAAGGATCTAATGTATCATATAGGTAAGGATATAATGTATTATATAGGTAAAGATGTAATGTATCATATAGGTAAGGATGTAATGTATCATATAGGTAAGGATGTAATGTATCCTATAGGTAAGGATCTAATGTATCATATAGGTAAGGATATAATGTATCATATAGGTAAGGATGTAATGTATTATATAGGTAAGGATGTAATGTATCACATAGGTAAGGATGTAATGTATCTTATAGGTAAGGATATAATGTATTATATAGTTAAGGATCTAATGTATCACATAGGTAAGTATTAAATGTATCACATAGGTAAGGGTGTAATGTATCATATAGGTAAGGATGTAATGTATCATATATGTGGAGTGCCCTATGTATTCTATAGGTAAGGATGTAATGTATGATATAGGTAAGGATGTAATGTTTCATATAGGTAAGGATGTAATGTATCATATAGGTAAGGATGTAATGTGTCATATAGGTAAGGATGTAATATTTCATATATGTAAGGATGTAATGTATCATATAGGTAAGAATGTAATGTATCATATATTTTAGGATGTAATGTATCATATAGGTAAGGATGTAATGTACCATATAGGTAAGGATATAATGTGTCATATAGGTAAGGATGTAATGTATTATATAGGTAAGGATGTAATGTATTATATAGGTAAGGATGTAATGTATAATATAGGTAAGGTTGTAATGTATCATATAGGTAATAGTGTAATGTATCATATATGTATGGATGTAATTTATCATAAAGGTAAGGAATATATGTATCACATAGGTAAGGACGTAATGTATCATATTGGTAAGGATGTTATGTATCCTATAGGTAAGGATGTAACGTATCCTATAGTTAAGGGTGTAATGTATCATATAGGTAAGGATGTAATGTATCGTATAGGTAAGGATGTAATGTATCATATAGGTAAGGATGTAATGTACCATATAGGTAAGGATATAATGTATTATATAGGTAAGGATGTAATGTATCATATAGGTAAAGATCTAATGTATCATATAGGTAAGGATCTAATGTATCATATAGGTAAGGATATAATGTATCATATAGGTAAGGATGTAATGTATTATATAGGTAAGGGTGTAATGTATCATATAGGTATGGATGTAATGTATCATATAGGTAAGGATATAATGTATTATATAGGTAAGGATCTAATGTATTACATAGGTAAGGATTAAATGTATCACATAGGTAAGGGTGTAATGTATCATATAGGTAAGGATGTAATGTATCATATATGTGGAGTGCCCTATGTATCCTATAGGTAAGGATGTAATGTATGATATAGGTAAGGATGTAATGTTTCATATAGGTAAGGATGTAATGTATCATATAGTTAAGGATGTAATGTGTCATATAGGTAAGGATGTAATGTATCATATAGGTAAGGATGGAATATATCATACAGATAAATTATGTAAGGTATCATATAGTTAAGGATGTAATGTATCATATAGGTAAGGATCTAATGTAACATACAGGTAAGGATGTAATGTATCATATAGGTAAGGATGTAATGTATCATATAGGTAAGGATGTAATGTATCATATAGGTAAGGATGTAATGTATCATATAGGTAAGGATGTAATGTATCATATAGGTAAGGATTTAATGTATCATATAGGTAAGGATATAATGTATCGTATAGGTAAGGAAGTAATGTATCATATAGGTAATGATGTAATGTACCATATAGGTAAGGATATAATGTATCATATAGGTAAGGATGTAATGTATCAGATAGGTAAGGATGTAATGTATCATATAGGTAAGGATTTAATGTATCATATAGGTAAGGATGTAATGTATCATATAGGTAAGGATGTAATGTATCTTATAGGTAAGGATGTAATGTATCATATAGGTAAGGATGTAATTTATCATATATGTAAGGATGTAATGTATCATATATGTGGAGTGCCATATGTATCATATAGGTAAGGATGAAATGTTTCATATAGGTAAGGGTGTAATGTTTCATATAGGTAACGATGTAATGTATCATATAGTTAAGGATGTAATGTATCATATAGGTAAGGATGTAATGTATCGTATAGGTAAGGATGTAATGTATCATATAGGTAAGGATGTAATGTACCATAAAGGTAAGGATATAATGTATTATATAGGTAAGGATGTAATGTATCATATAGGTAAGGATGTAATGTATCATATAGGTAAGGATGTAATGCATCATATAGGTAAGGATCTAATGTATCATATAGGTAAGGATCTAATGTATCATATAGGTAAGGATCTAATGTATCATATAGGTAAGGATATAATGTATCATATAGGTAAGGATGTAATGTATTATTTAGGTAAGGATGTAATGTATCATATAGGTAAGGATGTAATGTATCATATAGGTAAGGATATAATGTATTATATAGGTAAGGATCTAATGTATCATATAGGTAAGGATATAATGTATCATATAGGTAAGGATGTAATGTATCATATAGGTAAGGATGTAATGTATCATATAGGTAAGGATATAATGTATAGTATAGGTAAGAATGTAATGTATCATATAGGTAATGATGAAATGTACCATATAGGTAAGGATATAATGTATCATATAGGTAAGGATGTAATGTATTATATAGGTAAGGATGTAATGTATCATATAGGTTAGGATGTAATGTATCATATAGGTAAGGATGTAATGTATCATATAGGTAAGGATGTAATGTATCATATAGGTAAGGATGTAATGTATCATATAGGTAAGGATGTAATGTATCATATATGTAAGGATGTTATGTATCATATAGGTAAGGATGTAATGTATCATATATGTAAGGATGTAACGTATCATATAGTTAAGGAATTAATGTATCATATAGGTAAGGATGTAATGTATCATATAGGTAAGGATGTAATGTACCATATAGGTAAAGATATAATGTATTATATAGGTAAGGATGTAATGTATCATATAGGTAAGGATGTAATGTATCATATAGGTAAGGATGTAATGTATCATATAGGTAAGGATTTAATGTATCATATAGGTAAGGATCTAATGTATCATATAGGTAAGGATATAATGTATTATATAGGTAAAGATGTAATGTATCATATAGGTAAGGATGTAATGTATCATATAGGTAAGGATGTAATGTATCCTATAGGTAAGGATCTAATGTATCATATAGGTAAGGATATAATGTATCATATAGGTAAGGATGTAATGTATTATATAGGTAAGGATGTAATGTATCACATAGGTAAGGATGTAATGTATCTTATAGGTAAGGATATAATGTATTATATAGGTAAGGATCTAATGTATCACATAGGTAAGTATTAAATGTATCACATAGGTAAGGGTGTAATGTATCATATAGGTAAGGATGTAATGTATCATATATGTGGAGTGCCCTATGTATTCTATAGGTAAGGATGTAATGTATTATATAGGTAAGGATATAATGTATCATATAGGTAAGGATATAATGTATCATATAGGTAAGGATATAATGTATCATATAGGTAAGGATATAATGTATCATATAGGTAAGGATGTAATGTATCATATAGGTAAGAATGTAATGTATCATATATTTTAGGATGTAATGTATCATATAGGTAAGGATGTAATGTACCATATAGGTAAGGATATAATGTGTCATATAGGTAAGGATGTAATGTATTATATAGGTAAGGATGTAATGTATTATATAGGTAAGGATGTAATGCATAATATAGGTAAGGGTGTAATGTATCCTATAGGTAATAGTGTAATGTTTCATATATGTATGGATGTAATTTATCATAAAGGTAAGGAATATATGTATCACATAGGTAAGGATGTAATGTATCATATTCGTAAGGATGTTATGTATCATATAGGTAAGGATGTAACGTATCCTATAGTTAAGGGTGTAATGTATCATATAGGTAAGGATGTAATGTATCGTATAGGTAAGGATGTAATGTATCATATAGGTAAGGATGTAATGTACCATATAGGTAAGGATATAATGTATTATATAGGTAAGGATGTAATGTATCATATAGGTAAGGATCTAATGTATCATATAGGTAAGGATCTAATGTATCATATAGGTAAGGATATAATGTATCATATAGGTAAGGATGTAATGTATTATATAGGTAAGGGTGTAATGTATCATATAGGTATGGATGTAATGTATCATATAGGTAAGGATATAATGTATTATATAGGTAAGGATCTAATGTATCACATAGGTCAGGGATTAAATGTATCACATAGGTAAGGGTGTAATGTATCATATAGGTAAGGATGTAATGTATCATATATGTGGAGTGCCCTATGTATCCTATAGGTAAGGATGTAATGTATGATATAGGTAAGGATGTAATGTTTCATATAGGTAAGGATGTAATGTATCATATAGTTAAGGATGTAATGTGTCATATAGGTAAGGATGTAATATTTTATATATGTAAGGATGTAATGTATCATATAGTTAAGGATGTAATGTATCATATAGGTAAGAATGTAATGTATCATATAGGTAAGGATGGAATATATCATACAGATAAATTATGTAAGGTATCATATAGTTAAGGATGTAATGTATCATATAGGTAAGGATCTAATGTAACATACAGGTAAGGATATAATGTATCATATATGTAAGGCTGTAATGTATCATATAGGTAAGGATGTAATGTATCATATAGGTAAGGATGTAATGTATCATATAGGTAAGGATGTAATGTATCATATAGGTAAGGATTTAATGTATCATATAGGTAAGGATATAATGTATCGTATAGGTAAGGAAGTAATGTATCATATAGGTAATGATGTAATGTACCATATAGGTAAGGATATAATGTATCATATAGGTAAGGATGTAATGTATTTTATAGGTAAGGATGTAATGTATCATATAGGTAAGGATGTAATGTATCATATAGGTAAGGATCTAATGTATCATATAGGTAAGGATATAATGTATCGTATAGGTAAGGATGTAATGTATCATATAGGTAAGGATGTAATTTATCATATAGGTAAGGATCTAATGTATCATATAGGTAAGGATATAATGTATCATATAGGTAAGGATGTAATGTATCATATAGGTAAGGATGTAATGTATCATATAGGTAAGGATCTAATGTATCATATAGGTAAGGATGTAATGTATCATATAGGTCAGGATCTAATGTATCATATAGGTAAGGATATAATGTATCATATAGGTAAGAATGTAATGTATCATATAGGTAAGAATGTAATGTATTATATAGGTAAGGATATAATGTATCATATAGGTAAGGATATAATGTATCATATAGGTAAGGATATAATGTATCATATAGGTAAGGATATAATGTATCATATAGGTAAGGATCTAATGTATCATATAGGTAAGGATATAATGTATCATATAGGTAAGAATGTAATGTATTATATAGGTAAGGATGTAATGTATTATATAGGTAAGGATATAATGTATCATATAGGTAAGAATGTAATGTATTATATAGGTATGGATGTAATGCATTATATAGGTATGGATGTAATGTATCATATAGGTAAGAATGTAATGTATTATATAGGTATGGATGTAATGTATCATATAGGTAAGAAAACATTTTTAAAATTCACTCTTATGGGGACCGGGGGCCCAAGGGCGTTTTTTCCCCCCTTATACTGAAAATTGCCTTATTCTCCACTTTCCCGTATAGGTAGAAACATGAAACTTTAGGAATTTGTTGAGTCTACTCCCTCGATGGTAGCATGCAAAAAAAATATTTAAATTATCACTCACTGGTGGCCGGGGGCCCAAATGTACTTTTACTTATATAAAATCTGACTCAAATCTAATTCTCTGATTTCCCGTGTAGGTAAAAGCATGAATTTTTTGGAAATTATTGAGTACACTCCCGTGATGGTAACATGCCAAAAAATATTAAAATTTTCACTCACTGGGTGCCGGGGGCCCAATTTTTGTTCTTATATAAAAAGTTAATCGTCACAGATTCTCCATTTTCCCGTGTAGTTAGAAGCATGAAATTTTGGGAAGTTGTTGAATACACTCCCGGAATGGTAACAGGCGCATTTTTTTTTGGTTTAATTATCACTGACTGGGGGCCCGGGACACAAAAGTAATATTTTTAACTTATTTGAGCTAAATTACAAAAACAAAAACAAAAACAACTTTGGATACCTTGTAATTGTATTTTTTTTACAAAACTTGGAAGATAAAAAATTGAAGGCCTATATTAAAATTCGTTAGGGCATTAAAATTATATTTTTTCAATATTTTGTAGCCGAGGGCCCCTCATCTCTTTTTTTTGTAAACGCTTAAGACATTTTAACCATTCGATTTCACTCAATTTTAAAAAAGAATGTTAACTAACAAATATATTCATCATAATCCAAATTGAAATAAGCTGTTGTTTTGAACTATACATATTACCCCGATATGACCCCGGGCCCTTATTTTAGTTTTTTTAAAAGACGTTTTAATTGCAAATGTATTGTATTCATCCCACGGCCATTAAACTTTAGGATGTTTTTGGGTACGCTCCAGCGAAGGTGTCTGGCATTAAAAGTAAAAGTTTTAAAAACACCACTTATTCCGGGCTGGGGGCCCGTATGCCATATTTTAACATTAGTTATATAAAAGGTAATTTAAAATGTGGCTACTAGGTAAATGGATGAACTATGGCCAAATTTGATTTAAAAAATAAATCAAATTATATAGGGTAATGAACTTCTAACGTCTGTTCCTTTAGGGCCCGGACCCAAAATATTTTTTTTCGTAAACATTTAAAACTTTGCTATCTTAAAAATAATTTAAATAAATATAGTCACATTTCTCTATCGTGACCTAGATTGAAATCCTCATACTCTTTGAGATATGCAAATCCTGCATCCATTTTGAACGGGGACCCGTAATGTCATTTTAGTACCCATTTTATTTTACACGACCTTGACAAATATTGACCAACAAGTATATCAATCATAATTCAGACTGAAATATATTGGTGTTTTAAATTGTGTGAAACGGGTTTTCAACGCTTACTAAAATTCTAACTTCTGCAGCGAAGCGCGGGGATTTTGCTAGTGTATCATATAGTTGAGGATGTGATCTATCATATAGGTAAGGGTTTAATGTATGTATCATATAGGTAAGGATGTAATGTATCATATAGGTAAGGATGTAATGTATCATGTATGTAAGGATGTAATGTATCGTATAGGTAAGGATGTAATGTATCATATAGGTAAGGATGTAATGTACCATATAGGTAAGGATATAATGTATTATATAGGTAAGGATGTAATGTATCATATAGGTAAGGATCTAATGTATCATATAGGTAAGGATCTAATGTATCATATAGGTAAGGATATAATGTATCATATAGGTAAGGATGTAATGTATTATATAGGTAAGGGTGTAATGTATCATATAGGTATGGATGTAATGTATCATATAGGTAAGGATATAATGTATTATATAGGTAAGGATCTAATGTATCACATAGGTAAGGATTAAATGTATCACATAGGTAAGGGTGTAATGTATCATATAGGTAAGGATGTAATGTATCATATATGTGGAGTGCCCTATGTATCCTATAGGTAAGGATGTAATGTATGATATAGGTAAGGATGTAATGTTTCATATAGGTAAGGATGTAATGTATCATATAGGTAAGGATGTAATGTGTCATATAGGTAAGGATGTAATATTTTATATATGTAAGGATGTAATGTATCATATAGTTAAGGATGTAATGTATCATATAGGTAAGAATGTAATGTATCATATAGGTAAGGATGGAATATATCATACAGATAAATTATGTAAGGTATCATATAGTTAAGGATGTAATGTATCATATAGGTAAGGATGTAATGTATCATATAGGTAAGGATGATAATGTATCATATATGTAAGGATGTAATGTATCATATAGGTAAGGATGTAATGTATGATATAGGTAAGGATGTAATGTTTCATATAGGTAAGGATGTAATGTATCATATAGGTAAGGATGTAATGTGTCATATAGGTAAGGATGTAATATTTCATATATGTAAGGATGTAATGCATCATATAGTTAAGAATGTAATGTATCATATATTTTAGGATGTAATGTATCATATAGGTAAGGATGTAATGTACCATATAGGTAAGGATATAATGTGTCATATAGGTAAGGATGTAATGTATTATATAGGTAAGGATGTAATGTATTATATAGGTAAGGATGTAATGTATAATATAGGTAAGGGTGTAATGTATCCTATAGGTAATAGTGTAATGTATCATATATGTATGGATGTAATTTATCATAAAGGTAAGGAATATATGTATCACATAGGTAAGGATGTAATGTATCATATTGGTAAGGATGTTATGTATCCTATAGGTAAGGATGTAACGTATCCTATAGTTAAGGGTGTAATGTATCATATAGGTAAGGATGTAATGTATCGTATAGGTAAGGATGTAATGTATCATATAGGTAAGGATGTAATGTACCATATAGGTAAGGATATAATGTATTATATAGGTAAGGATGTAATGTATCATATAGGTAAGGATCTAATGTATCATATAGGTAAGGATCTAATGTATCATATAGGTAAGGATATAATGTATCATATAGGTAAGGATGTAATGTATTATATAGGTAAGGGTGTAATGTATCATATAGGTAAGGATGTAATGTATCATATAGGTAAGGATATAATGTATTATATAGGTAAGGATCTAATGTATCACATAGGTAAGGATTAAATGTATCACATAGGTAAGGATGTAATGTATCATATAGGTAAGGATGTAATGTATCATATATGTGGAGTGCCCTATGTATCCTATAGGTAAGGATGTAATGTATGATATAGGTAAGGATGTAATGTTTCATATAGGTAAGGATGTAATGTATCATATAGTTAAGGATGTAATGTGTCATATAGGTAAGGATGTAATATTTTCATATATGTAAGGATGTAATGTATCATATAGTTAAGGATGTAATGTATCATATAGGTAAGGATGTAATGTATCATATAGGTAAGGATGGAATTATCATACAGATAAATTATGTAAGGTATCATATAGTAAGGATGTAATGTATCATATAGGTAAGGATCTAATGTATCATACAGGTAAGGATATAATGTATCATATATGTAAGGCTGTAATGTATCATATAGGTAAGGATGTAATGTATCATATAGGTAAGGATGTAATGTATCATATAGGTAAGGATGTAATGTATCATATAGGTAAGGATGTAATGTATCATATAGGTAAGGATATAATGTATCGTATAGGTAAGGATGTAATGTATCATATAGGTAATGATGTAATGTATCATATAGGTAAGGATATAATGTATCATATAGGTAAGGATGTAATGTATTATATAGGTAAGGATGTAATGTATCATATAGGTAAGGATGTAATGTATCATATAGGTAAGGATGTAATGTATCATATAGGTAAGGATGTAATGTATCATATAGGTAAGGATGTAATGTATCATATAGGTAAGGATGTAATGTATCATATAGGTAAGGATGTAATGTATCATATAGGTAAGGATGTAATGTATCATATAGGTAAGGATGTAATGTATCATATAGGTAAGGATGTAATGTATCATATAGGTAAGGATCTAATGTATCATATAGGTAAGGATGTAATGTATCATATAGGTAAGGATGTAATGTATCATATAGGTAAGGATGTAATGTATCATATAGGTAAGGATGTAATGTATCATATAGGTAAGGATGTAATGTATTATATAGGTAAGGATGTAATGTATCATATAGGTAAGGATGTAATGTATCATATAGGTAAGGATGTAATGTATCATATAGGTAAGGATATAATGTATCATATAGGTAAGGATGTAATGTATCATATAGGTAAGGATGTAATGTATCATATAGGTAAGAATGTAATGTATTATATAGGTAAGGATGTAATGTATTATATAGGTAAGGATATAATGTATCATATAGGTAAGGATGTAATGTATTATATAGGTAAGGATGTAATGTATTATATAGGTAAGGATGTAATGTATCATATAGGTAAGGATGTAATGTATTATATAGGTAAGGATGTAATGTATCATATAGGTAAGAAAACATTTTTAAAATTCACTCTTATGGGGACGGGGGCCCAAGGGCGTTTTTTCCCCCCTTATACTGAAAATGCCTTATTCTCCACTTTCCCGTATAGGTAGATACATGAAACTTTAGGAATTTGTTGAGTCTACTCCCTCGATGGTAGCATGCAAAAAAAATATTTAAATTATCATCATGGTGCCGGGGGCCCAAATGTACTTTTACTTATATAAAATCTGACTCAAATCTAATTCTCTGATTTCCCGTGTAGGTAAAGCATGAATTTTTTGGAAATTATTGAGTACACTCCCGTGATGGTAACATGCCAAAAAATATTAAATTTTCACTCACTGGGTGCCGGGGGCCCAATTTTTGTTCTTATATAAAAGTTAATCGTCACAGATTCTCCATTTTCCCGTGTAGTTAGAAGCATGAAATTTTGGGAAGTTGTTGAATACACTCCCGGAATGGTAACAGCGCATTTTTTTTGGTTTAATGTATCACTATAGGTGCACGGGACATAAGTAATATTTTATATTTGAGTAATTCATCAAAATAGGTAAACAATGGATACCTTGTAATGTATTATTTTCAAAATAGGTAAGAATGTAATGTATCATATAGGTTAGGGATTAAAATTATATCATATTTTGTAGCGAGGGCCCCTCATGTCTTTTTTTTGTAAACGCTTAAGATATTATAAGGATGTAATGTATCATATAGAAGGTTATATAATGTATTATATAGGTAAGGATCTAATGTATCACATAGGTAAGGATTAAATGTATCACATAGGTAAGGGTGTAATGTATCATATAGGTAAGGATGTAATGTATCATATAGGTAAGGATGTAATGTATCATATAGGTAAGGATGTAATGTATCATATAGGTAAGGATGTAATGTATCATATAGGTAAGGATGTAATGTATCATATAGGTAAGGATGTAATGTATCATATAGGTAAGGATGTAATGTATCATATAGGTAAGGATGTAATGTATCATATAGGTAAGGATGTAATGTATCATATAGGTAAGGATGTAATGTATCATATAGGTAAGGATGTAATGTATCATATAGGTAAGGATGTAATGTATCATATAGGTAAGGATGTAATGTATCATATAGGTAAGGATGTAATGTATCATATAGGTAAGGATGTAATGTATCATATAGGTAAGGATGTAATGTATCATATAGGTAAGGATTAATGTATCATATAGGTAAGGATGTAATGTATCATATAGGTAAGGATGTAATGTATCATATAGGTAAGGATGTAATGTATCATATAGGTAAGGATGTAATGTATCATATAGGTAAGGATGTAATGTATCATATAGGTAAGGATGTAATGTATCATATAGGTAAGGATGTAATGTATCATATAGGTAAGGATCTAATGTATCATATAGGTAAGGATGTAATGTATCATATAGGTAAGGATGTAATGTATCATATAGGTAAGGATGTAATGTATCATATAGGTAAGGATGTAATGTATCATATAGGTAAGGATGTAATGTATCATATAGGTAAGGATGTAATGTATCATATAGGTAAGGATGTAATGTATCATATAGGTAAGGATGTAATGTATCATATAGGTAAGGATGTAATGTATCATATAGGTAAGGATGTAATGTATCATATAGGTAAGGATGTAATGTATCATATAGGTAAGGATGTAATGTATCATATAGGTAAGGATGTAATGTATCATATAGGTAAGGATGTAATGTATCATATAGGTAAGGATGTAATGTATCATATAGGTAAGGATGTAATGTATCATATAGGTAAGGATGTAATGTATCATATAGGTAAGGATGTAATGTATCATATAGGTAAGGATGTAATGTATCATATAGGTAAGGATGTAATGTATCATATAGGTAAGGATGTAATGTATCATATAGGTAAGGATGTAATGTATCATATAGGTAAGGATGTAATGTATCATATAGGTAAGGATGTAATGTATCATATAGGTAAGGATGTAATGTATCATATAGGTAAGGATGTAATGTATCATATAGGTAAGGATGTAATGTATCATATAGGTAAGGATGTAATGTATCATATAGGTAAGGATGTAATGTATCATATAGGTAAGGATGTAATGTATCATATAGGTAAGGATGTAATGTATCATATAGGTAAGGATGTAATGTATCATATAGGTAAGGATGTAATGTATCATATAGGTAAGGATGTAATGTATCATATAGGTAAGGATGTAATGTATCATATAGGTAAGGATGTAATGTATCATATAGGTAAGGATGTAATGTATCATATAGGTAAGGATGTAATGTATCATATAGGTAAGGATGTAATGTATCATATAGGTAAGGATGTAATGTATCATATAGGTAAGGATGTAATGTATCATATAGGTAAGGATGTAATGTATCATATAGGTAAGGATGTAATGTATCATATAGGTAAGGATGTAATGTATCATATAGGTAAGGATGTAATGTATCATATAGGTAAGGATGTAATGTATCATATAGGTAAGGATGTAATGTATCATATAGGTAAGGATGTAATGTATCATATAGGTAAGGATGTAATGTATCATATAGGTAAGGATGTAATGTATCATATAGGTAAGGATGTAATGTATCATATAGGTAAGGATATAATGTATCATATAGGTAAGGATGTAATGTATCATATAGGTAAGGATGTAATGTATCATATAGGTAAGGATGTAATGTATCATATAGGTAAGGATGTAATGTATCATATAGGTAAGGATGTAATGTATCATATAGGTAAGGATGTAATGTATCATATAGGTAAGGATGTAATGTATCATATAGGTAAGGATGTAATGTATCATATAGGTAAGGATGTAATGTATCATATAGGTAAGGATGTAATGTATCATATAGGTAAGGATGTAATGTATCATATAGGTAAGGATGTAATGTATCATATAGGTAAGGATGTAATGTATCATATAGGTAAGGATGTAATGTATCATATAGGTAAGGATGTAATGTATCATATAGGTAAGGATGTAATGTATCATATAGGTAAGGATGTAATGTATCATATAGGTAAGGATGTAATGTATCATATAGGTAAGGATGTAATGTATCATATAGGTAAGGATGTAATGTATCATATAGGTAAGGATGTAATGTATCATATAGGTAAGGATGTAATGTATCATATAGGTAAGGATGTAATGTATCATATAGGTAAGGATGTAATGTATCATATAGGTAAGGATGTAATGTATCATATAGGTAAGGATGTAATGTATCATATAGGTAAGGATGTAATGTATCATATAGGTAAGGATGTAATGTATCATATAGGTAAGGATGTAATGTATCATATAGGTAAGGATGTAATGTATCATATAGGTAAGGATGTAATGTATCATATAGGTAAGGATGTAATGTATCATATAGGTAAGGATGTAATGTATCATATAGGTAAGGATGTAATGTATCATATAGGTAAGGATGTAATGTATCATATAGGTAAGGATGTAATGTATCATATAGGTAAGGATGTAATGTATCATATAGGTAAGGATGTAATGTATCATATAGGTAAGGATGTAATGTATCATATAGGTAAGGATGTAATGTATCATATAGGTAAGGATGTAATGTATCATATAGGTAAGGATGTAATGTATCATATAGGTAAGGATGTAATGTATCATATAGGTAAGGATGTAATGTATCATATAGGTAAGGATGTAATGTATCATATAGGTAAGGATGTAATGTATCATATAGGTAAGGATGTAATGTATCATATAGGTAAGGATGTAATGTATCATATAGGTAAGGATGTAATGTATCATATAGGTAAGGATGTAATGTATCATATAGGTAAGGATGTAATGTATCATATAGGTAAGGATGTAATGTATCATATAGGTAAGGATGTAATGTATTATATAGGTAAGGATGTAATGTATCATATAGGTAAGGATGTAATGTATCATATAGGTAAGAATGTAATGTATTATATAGGTATGGATGTAATGTATTATATAGGTAAGAATGTAATGTATTATATAGGTAAGAATGTAATGTATTATATAGGTATGGATGTAATGTATCATATAGGTAAGAAAACATTTTTAAAATTCACTCTTATGGGGACCGGGGGCCCAAGGGCGTTTTTTCCCCCCTTATACTGAAAATTGCCTTATTCTCCACTTTCCCGTATAGGTAGAAACATGAAACTTTGGGAATTTGTTGAGTCTACTCCCTCGATGGTAGCATGCAAAAAAAATATTTAAATTATCACTCACTGGTGGCCGGGGGCCCAAATGTACTTTTACTTGTATAAAATCTGACTCAAATCTAATTCTCTGATTTCCCGTGTAGGTAAAAGCATGAATTTTTTGGAAATTATTGAGTACACTCCCGTGATGGTAACATGCCAAAAAATATTTAAATTTTCACTCACTGGGTGCCGGGGGCCCAATTTTTGTTCTTATATAAAAAGTTAATCGTCACAGATTCTCCATTTTCCCGTGTAGTTAGAAGCATGAAATTTTGGGAAGTTGTTGAATACACTCCCGGAATGGTAGGCGCATTTTTTTTGGTTTAATTATCACTGACTGGGGGCCCGGGACACAAAAGTAATATTTTTAACTTATTTGAGCTAAATTACAAAAACAAAAACAAAAACAACTTTGGATACCTTGTAATTGTATTTTTTTTACAAAACTTGGAAGATAAAAAATTGAAGGCCTATATTAAAATTCGTTAGGGCATTAAAATTATATTTTTTCAATATTTTGTAGCCGAGGGCCCCTCATCTCTTTTTTGTAAACGCTTAAGACATTTTAACCATTCGATTTCACTCAATTTTAAAAAAGAATGTTAACTAACAAATATATTCATCCAAATTGAAATAAGCTGTTGTTTTGAACTATACATATTACCCCGATATGGCCCCCGGCCCTTATTTTCGTTTTTTTTTAAAGACGTTTTAATTGTAAATGTATTGTATTCATTCCACGGCCATTAAACTTTAGGATGTTTTTGGGTACGCTCCAGCGAAGGTTTCTGGCATTAAAAGTAAAAGTTTTAAAAACACCATTTATTCCGGGCTGGGGGCCCGTATGCCATATTTTAACATTAGTTATATAAAAGGTAATTTAAAATGTGGCTACTAGGTAAATGGATGAACTATGGCCAAATTTGTTTTAAAAAATAAATCAAATTATATAGGGTAATGAACTTCTAACGTCTGTTCCTTTGGGGCCCGGAACCAAAATATTTTTTTTCGTAAACATTTAAAACTTTGCTACCTTAAAAATAATTTAAATAAATATAGTCACATTTCTCTATCGTGACCTAGATTGAAATCCTCATACCCTATGAGATATGCACATCCTGCATCCATTTTGCACGGGGGCCCGTAATGTCATTTTAGTACCCATTTTATTTTACACGACCTTGACAAATATTGACCAACAAGTATATCAATCATGATTCAGACTGAAATCTATTGGTGTTTTAAATTGTGTGAAACGGATTTCCAACGCTTACTAAAATTCTAACTTCCGCAGCGGAGCGCGGGGATTTTGCTAGTGTATCATATAGTTGAGGATGTAATGTATCATATAGGTAAGGATTTAATGTATCATATAGGTAAGGATGTAATGTATCATATTGGTAAGAGTGTAATGTTTCATATAGGTAAGGGTGTAATGTATCATATAGTTAAGGGTGTAATGTATCATATAGGTAAGGATGTAACGTATCATATAGGTAAGGATGTAATGTATCATATAGGTATGGATGTAATCTATCATATATGTAAGGATGTAATGTATCATATATGTAAGGATGTAATGTATCATATATGTAAGGATGTAATGTATCACATAGGTAAGGATTAAATGTATCATGTATGTAAGGATGTAATGTATCAAGTATAAATGGACCAGACTGACGATTGGCTGTCGTGCCAAATAAAACCGCCCCTCATCTCCACATTTCTCCCAAATGTGTACTTGCGTATTTGTCAGGCTTTTCTGACTTAGGACACACGTTAAGTCAAGTCTCATGTAGAGCTTTAATCTGACTTCTCACCCGTTATGGCAAGTCTCATGTAGCGCCTTAATCTGACTTCTCACACGTTAAGTCAAGTCTCATGAAGCGCCTTAATCTGACTTCTCACACGTTAAGTCAAGTCTCATGAAGCGCCTTAATCTGACTTCTCACACGTTAAGTCAAGTCTCATGAAGCGCCTTAATCTGACTTCTTACACGTTAAGTCAAGTCTCATGTAGCGCCTTAATCTGACTTCTCACACGTTAAGTCAAGTCTCATGAAGCGCCTTAATCTGACTTCTCACACGTTAAGTCAAGTCTCATGAAGCGCCTTAATCTGACTTCTCACACGTTAAGTCAAGTCTCATGAAGCGCCTTAATCTGACTTCTTACACGTTAAGTCAAGTCTCATGTAGCGCCTTAATCTTACTTCTCACACGTTAAGTCAAGTCTCATGAAGCGCCTTAATCTGACTTCTTACACGTTAAGTCAAGTCTCATGTAGCGCCTTAATCTGACTTCTCACACGTTAAGTCAAGTCTCATGAAGCGCCTTAATCTGACTTCTCACACGTTAAGTCAAGTCTCATGAAGCGCCTTAATCTGACTTCTTACACGTTAAGTCAAGTCTCATGTAGCGCCTTAATCTTACTTCTCACACGTTAAGTCAAGTCTCATGAAGCGCCTTAATCTGACTTCTTACACGTTAAGTCAAGTCTCATGTAGCGCCTTAATCTGACTTCTCACACGTTAAGTCAAGTCTCATGAAGCGCCTTAATCTGACTTCTCACACGTTAAGTCAAGTCTCATGAAGCGCCTTAATCTGACTTCTCACACGTTAAGTCAAGTCTTATGTAGCGCCTTAATCTGACTTCTTACACGTTAAGTCAAGTCTCATGTAGCGCCTTAATCTGACTTCTCACACGTTAAGTCAAGTCTCATGAAGCGCCTTAATCTGACTTCTCACACGTTAAGTCAAGTCTTATGTAGCGCCTTAATCTGACTTCTCACACGTTAAGTCAAGTCTTATGTAGCGCCTTAATCTGACTTCTCACACGTTAAGTCAAGTCTTATGTAGCGCCTTAATCTGACTTCTCACCCGTTATGGCAAGTCTCATGTAGCGCCTTAATCTGACTTCTCACACGTTAAGTCAAGCCTCATGTAGCGCCTTAATCTGACTTCTCACACGTTAAGTCAAGTCTTATGTAGTGCCTTAATCTGATTTCTCACTGAACAAACCAACGAACTTCGTAATCTCTTCTCCTGCAGTCGCACCGCGCCAGTTGTCGTGCCATTAATGGAAATAGACGAGCCATGTCATCATGCAGTAGTAACAAAGACCCAGCGCCGAGTCTGTATTGTCTTCCTTCCCAATACGGTCACACACCAACATTGGTACACAAACACTTGAAGACCAAAAAACTTCTCCCTTCATAAACACAAGCAACAAGAGCGAGAAAGCCTCCACTAAAACCAATAATCTTGTGATAGGGTCTCGCTGTAGCGGCAAGATGTTTTAATTTTCTTGCAATGAACAGACGGCACATTAAGGCCCCTCGGCTCGACAAAGAAAACCCAAGTGTTTAAAGCCCTCGCCTGAAAAACAGCGCCATTAAAATCTCGTTTTGAGCGAAAGCCTTCCAAAGCGAGGCAGTCTCGTAATCCTAGGTATTACGGGTGGAAGGAGAAAAGAAGAGAAATTACGTTTCGAACTTTATTCCTAGGGCCACCGGTGCGTTTGGCCTGATCGGGGCTCAATGAGAGGCGGCCATGTTGGCGCTTATCGCCCTACCCCTCCCCGCGCCCACGTTGTCGCCAACAATGGCAGCTCTCCTAATGATTTAATAATTTTTGCTACGCATCGCCCGCCTTTACAATGTCGCCGGGTGCTGCGGATCTATGGTCCATTGTCCGGCGGGTGTATGGCCGCATTCATCGGAAGATCGGCAGGCTTTTGTCCGAGGGAGAATTTTCATCGTCAGTCAAAGGGAGGATAGAAAAATAACAAGAAAAGTTATGGGAGGGAGGGGGCCGGGGCTTTGTGCGGCCGACAATAGGTTTTGTTATGTGGAGAAGAATGTAACAGCAGGCCTGAGATTGTGTGGGGATAATGGCAGGGGACAGAGAGAGAGAAAAAATGATCGCGAGAATAGGGAATCATTTGTAACCCGTTGGCTATTCACAAAATGGTGCGCCAAGGCTGGTCAAGGGAGATTACTATAAAATACAACAATAAAAACAGAATCGACAGACATGGAAAGCCGCCCCCGCGCCCCTCCCCCAACACAAACCAGACACACACACACAAGCACCACACACACACACGGTCTCAGCGTCAACCGAATACGTTGTTGTCTTTGTTTAAGCTCTGCGGAAGAAGAAAGGTCTGGAGCTCAGTTCTTGAGTTGGAGGTTAAGGTAATGGACTAAATGGAGCGCCTGCTCTTCACATCTCATGGTTTTAACATAAGAGCTCATTTGGGGTGGTTATGTGCCATATGTGTATTTGTTACACTATAACTTTACTCTAACATCTCGTACACATACACATGAACTTATTAAGTCAGGTGGGGTGGTGAAGGAGGGCTACATATTATAGGACATGTCAGCCATTTGTGGTGAGAAGGCTAGTTCAAATGAATCTTTTTTTTAAATGGAAAGCGTATAAACTTATAAAAATCCAGTCTTATGCAAAGCCTAAATCGGACTTCTCACACGCTGTTAATATACATAAGATCCTGACTTGGCGCAGGAGTCAAACGTCACCAAAAGTGGTGCTCCGGAGAGGCATCGACATCATTGGGAAAATACCGGAAGTAAAACACAAAATGAGCCCACGGCAATACTTACAGGTACAGACATTTTGACACGACATTGGCTTTTACGTGTTAATGTAGAGCACAATGGTCGTCTGAACAATGCCAAAGAAAGGCCGGATGTGAGTGGAGCTCCTTCTATGTGGTGATAACTGTGCAGGCCGAGCCTTCCCGTTGAATGTTATAGCACACAGACAAGTGCTTCTATTAGTTCAAGTCGTTTATGCTTAAATCTCACGCGCGTTTGTGTGTGTGTGAGGACGATAGACTGAGTCAGGAGATAGATGAGATTAATATTATATACACCATGCAGAAGAAGCCCCCCTCCCCTCTCCCTGCAGGAAACGGTATTCTTTAAATACACAAAAAGAGAGTGGTACCAACCTTGTACCACATGAGAATTTAGGGGACACCATCTATGTACACAAAGTGAAGTGTAATACAATCTGTATACACAAAGGGAAGTGATACCATCTATATACACAAAGGGAAGTGATACCATCTATATACACAAGGGGAAGTGATACCATCTATATACTCAAGAGAAGTGATAACATCTATATGCACAAAGGAAAGTGATACCATCTTTATTCGCAAAGAGAAGCCACGCAATTTATGTACACCGAGAAAGAGAAGTTATGTCATTTTATTCACAAAGAGAAATTGAGCCATTTATAAACACCAGGAGAAAGAAGTGAAGTCATCTATATAGAATACTTGAAGATATCCCATTTAAAAATGCGTCCGGAGGGCGTGTTGCGTTTAAAAGACCGCGTAGATGATGTTATGATTCGTTATCAATAATACGTGCGTGTGTACAGCATTGTAAAGAGTAGATAATGTGATGGGTACGATAGCGCAACCAGACGTAACGTACAACTAACAACAACTTCCCCGGAAGTAATGGACGCCATGACCCAACCGACGCTTGTGGTGCAAGAGGTCAACAGACCGAACCATTTGAACATCAGGCCAGACAATGACCAGCGCACACTATTCAGGGACAGATATTTGACATTTTGTGAAATGAAACCCCTTTGTGGCTTGCTAGCCGTTCAGTTATCACACACACAGACACACAATACACCACAAAAGTCTTAAGCATTTTCTTGGCATTCTCTCGGCCCCCCGTGGGGCTTTCATTCGATGAAAGGAATATAAAATGGTATTGAAAACTTGGCACATAATAGCAACACTAAAAAAAAAGTACAATATTCATTAGAATGTCTTTCGCGGCGTTTTTCAATAGTATTAATTCGTTTCATTTCTTTAGCAGCGCTCCGTAATTTAGTATAACAAGCGAATCATAGAGGGTGAATACAACCAGTGGTCTCCCTTGGAAGTCTGCCATTGAAGGTCGAACAAAAGTCTCCGGTGCGACCGTCAATGGGCTGAATGGCCAATATCTCCGCAAGGAAAAACGAGTCTTTCATGTGCTATAATGGTCCAAACGCGACAAATACGCCGCATTGAGGAAAAATCGAGGCCCATTCGAGGGCTATTGTGGCGAGATGCAACCGAATCAACACGGGCTCTATAGCAGCTGATTCCTCGATTGTTGGCAAGAAAATTGAAAATCTTTCCTCGACTACACTTTTTCTCGTGCTTGGGGCTTCGTTAGTGCTTCGGTCCCGGTGGCTGGGTGGAGGGATGGGTGGGTGGAAGAGCTGGGGAGGCTTTAGTTGATACAATGGTAAAAATGTGTTTGGAAACAGTAAGGGTTGTCAGATCACTGGCGTTGAGATCACGCCTCTGAGACCGTTTGGTATGTTAACAGTTAGTGGTACCGAAAATTTCACTGTGGCGTGGATTCAATGTTGTGATAAGTTACTGTTGAATTGAATGGAGCAATGTTCTCAGGTCTCGACACTTACAGCCGGTGGTCCTGGTCAAGGAGTTTGAGGGTAAATTGGACGTTAATTCTGGAGCTGAAAGTCTCAATTCAGATTCCCTTAAACTACAGTAACTTGACTTGATCTAAACATAATTTAGATAACCAAAGAGACTTGCGTCTTAATTCTAGACTTAGTCTTCTCTATGATTTATTTCATCTACATTAGTCTAATTGACACGGTGGTGGCATATTTCATCTACATTAGTCTAATTGACACGTTGATGACATATTTCATCTACATACAGACTAATTGACTAATATATTTCATTACATTCAAATGAATGACATTACGATAAAACATGTGTACATGTCTTAAAACAAAACGACTTTTACACACAAAAACATTTGTCCAACTCAAATGACAACGTTCATAGCCCATACCTTAGTACGACATATAATTTTTTTAAAGCACAATCACACACAAAGAAATTCCGTATCCCGTCCTGCAACTGCGAAATGCCCCTTCACGCCAGGAGTAACATTTACCAATATACTTCAGACATTTTCACACAAAATTCTTTATCCCACTCGAGGCTTCCTCGCTAATGATTTACATTTGAAAAGGGGGGACGGACCACATTGGGTTCGCGATTATTGTTTAGCAACACGCAAAGTTCTGAATGGCAGATGACTCGCCAACATTGAGACGCTGACAGGAAACAAGAGCCGGCTTTAACAGGCGCGGAGGAATCAACGTTCTATGGCGTGAATGGGTTGTATTCAGGCGCATTGAAATAATATTATGTCTTGGGCTCATGAAGCTAACATTAAAACGGACGCCCCGCGAATAGAACTGTTCTGATATTAAACGATTCTTTTATGGCTCGACTGGAGGGGAAGATGTGGGGTGGGGGGAGACAAAAAAACTAGAAAAGGCTGTAGAAGGAAAGAGATATTGCCACTGGGACAAATGGAGAATACGGGCGGGTAAGCGGTGGTGGTGTAAAACATTTGGGGAAATAGAATTGTTGGTCCTAAATATCGAATCAATAATCAGGCAACACTGATATTGAGAAAGCTATGTTTTAAAAGCTGGCATTAGTATGTGTTGTAAGGGCAGATGGACTAGTAGCATCACATTATATGAAGCAATTAACACATGCGCGTAAAAGAAATTCAATAGCAGATTGCCAAGACGTTCACTGCAGTTATCATTGAAAAATATGTTATTGTTATGGCAACAAATTTTCAGCATTTCCCTGGGTGTTTAGCCTGGCAATATTGGCATCGCAACATTTCCCTGGGTCTCTAGCCTGGCAATATTGGCATCGCAACATTTCCCTGGGTCTCTAGCCTGGCAATATTGGCATCGCAACATTTCCCTGGGTCTCTAGCCTGGCAATATTGGCATCGCAACATTTCCCTGGGTCTCTAGCCTGGCAATATTGGCATCGCAACATTTCCCCGGGTCTTTAGCCTGGCAATATTGGCACCGAGAGAGAGAGGAAGACATGTCGTCCACGTCTCCGATTTAAAGATGTCTGCCAATGAAAGACATGAGAGCAGCCAGAATAAATCCAAGTGGCTGGGAATCCAAAACAGAAGACCGATCTACGTGGCGCACAGTTGTCAAAGAGGGCGTCGTAGTAGATAAGAAGCGAAGGATGGAGGAGGCTACAGACAGAAGAGCTATAGGAGAAAGGCCAAAACAGAACTCGTGTGCAAAAGCTGTGGAAAAGACTGTCACTCAAGGATAGGACTACATAGCCACACGAGGAAATGCAACTCAACCCAACTGAGAAGCACCATCATCTCTCGAGACGGAAGGATGCCGATGAACGCTTGGGGATTACATCTGCGAGATATGTCGTGTCTTGAAGGGTGAGACTGAGTCACCAGCCATTATGGAAAACATAACCGACATTAAATTTGTTTTCGTCGGCTACTGTTGGCTGTGCGACCGTGTGCACCTATTTATCTCTTTGACATAAAGGCTGCAGTGTTATTATGTTCGTGTGATCGACGATGCAGCAGTGCAATATCGCAATCTTGCAATGTTTCAATTTCATATCTGTGCTACTTATTCTGTTGTCGCATGGCTAATTCTTGTTGTTGTTTTTTTTCTCATAAAGTGTGGCGATGTTTATAAATGAAATTCATACCGGCTTACATTTGGAATTATATATACCCCAAAGACATGTTATTACAACATACGCTTATTAAATAAGTTGTGGAATCGACTGTGATAGCAAAGTTCTCTGACGCTTAATTAATTAAACATGTGCTATCTTATATACAAGTGAGTAACATATACAAAAATATCAGTTTCATTTCTATAGTGAATACGTGCTGAGATGATACATGTATTGGAAGTTGTTAACCTTTTCCGTGGCTCTAGCCTGTGGCTCTAACCTGTGGCTCTAACCTGTGGCTCTAACCTGTGGCTCTAACCTGTGGCTCTAACCTGTGGCTCTAACCTGTGGCTCTAGCCTGTGGCTCTAACCTGTGGCTCTAGCCTGTGGCTCTAACCTGTGGCTCTAACCTGTGGCTCTAACCTGTGGCTCTAACCTGTGCCTCTAACCTGTGGCTCTAACCTGTGGCTCTAGCCTGTGGCTCTAACCTGTGGCTCTAACCTGTGGCTCTAGCCTGTGGCTCTAGCCTGTGGCTCTAGCATGTGGCTCTAACATGTGGCTCTAACCTGTGGCTCTAGCCTGTGGCTCTAGCCTGTGGCTCTAACCTGTGGCTCTAGCCTGTGGCTCTAACCTGTGGCTCTAGCCTGTTGCTCTAACCTGTGGCTCTAACCTGTGGCTCTAGCTTGTGGCTCTAGCCTGTGGCTCTAGCCTGTGGCTCTAGCCTGTGGCTCTAGCCTGTGGCTCTAGCCTGTGGCTCTAGCCTGTGGCTCTAACCTGTGGCTCTAACATGTGGCTCTAACCTGTAGCTCTAACCTGTGGCTCTAACCTGTGGCTCCTACCTGTGGCTCTAACCTGTGGCTCTAACATGTGGCTCTAACCTGTGGCTCTAACCTGTGGCTCTAACCTGTGGCTCCTACCTGTGGCTCTAACCTGTGGCTCCTACCTGTGGCTCTAACCTGTGGCTCTAACATGTGGCTCTAACCTGTGGCTCTAACATGTGGCTCTAACCTGTGGCTCCTATCTGAGGCTCTAACCTGTGGCTCCTACCTGTGGCTCTAACGTGTGGCTCTAACCTGTGGCTCTAACCTGTGGCTCTAACCTGTGGCTCTAACGTGCAACAAATTAAAACAATGAGAGACCAATGACTCTAAAACTCTATGAACACCTTCAAATTAACACAAAAATATACTCTACTCTCACTCTCTCTTTCTCGCTCTCTCTCTATATATATATTATATATATTATATATATCGCTCTCCCTCTCTCACCAGGAAAAACTCTATGAATACCATCAAATTAACAAAGTTTTGACACAAAAATATACTCTACTCTCACTCTCTCTTTCTCGCTCTCTCTCTCTATATATATATATATATTATATATATCGCTCTCCCTCTCTCCCTCTCTCTCTCCCTCTCTCTCTACCTCTCTCCTCTCTTTCTTTCCCTCTCTCACCAGTACACACACCTATTCAACAATAAATGAATAGCACTTTAATGACCTTTTTACCGTTTGAACTATTTGTCAGTTTCTGTTTGAATCAAT